>CAUYPK010120816.1:0-12474 GCA_963574355.1 Loris lydekkerianus
AAACCTGAACTTAAAATAAAAAACTTTGCTATACACCATATCAGAGTGTATGGCCTGTTTCTTGAATTAATAATTACAGGAGCGAGTTTTACACCTACAGCAAAGCTTCTGCTCGTTCGCGTCTCCGGTCACGCAACACAGTGTCAAAAGACTTGCCTGACACAAGTTGCCACAAATCTTCAATTTGTAAAAAAGGCAGTATGTATGAAGCTTAATAAAGTGAAGCTCAATAAAGCATGGTATGCATGTATGCTATTGCACAGAATTTGTTAATCCATGTGACTGTTATGGACACTTGAATTAGTACCAGTTTAGGGTTTTTACATATAAAACTTCTGTAAACATTTGTGTGCAAATCTTTATATGGACATGTTTTGTTTTTTTTTTTTTCTACCTATAAGTGGAATAATGGGATCATATAGGTATGTATAAGTTTTTAATGAAATTACCAAAGCAATTGTGTCATTTTACATTCCCATCCAAAGTCTAAGTGATGCACAGTTGCTCCACATTCTCCCCAATGTGTACCATAGAAAATATTTCTAAATACAAACATTCTAATATGGATGTAGTAACATCTCCTTGTTTGAATTTGTGTTTCTAATATGACTAAAGATGCTGATCATTTTTTCTTGTAATTTTTTTTCCCCATCTATATATCTTATTTGGTGAAATATTGTCAAAATCATTTGCCCTCCATTTTATTGTATTGTTGTATTTCTTATTATGGAATGTTGAATGTTCTTAATAAATTCTGGATTCAAATCTCTTATTAGATAAGTGACGTGCAAATATTTTCTCCCAACTTGTCTTTTTATTTTTAAAATAGTGTCTTTCAAAGAAGACCAGTTTTGAATTGTGATGAAGTCAAATTAACATTTCTTTTTTTTTTAATGAATAATGCATTGGGTGGTGTAAGCAAAGAAATTTTTGGTTAAGCTAAGTGCACAAAAATTTTCTTCTATGCTTTTGTGTAGAAGCTTTATAGTTTTATATTTTTAGATTTTGCCTGTATTATGCCTTTTAAACTGATTTTTATATGGCATAATATTTTCTTTTGAGGTGCACAAGAACACTCAATTGCTTCAGTACCACTTGTTGAAAATTTCTACTAAATTTTCTTTGAGATACCCTTTAGCTTTATGTGTGCTGGTCTAATCCACTACATTTTATGTAATATTTGCTATACTTTGGCTGTTTGTCTTCTATTTGCCTAATACATTTTGCTACTCTTTCTTTCTTGCCTTCTTTTGGTCTGATATATATTTTTAGTATTTCTGTATTGTGTATCTATTAGCTTTTAAGCTATAAATGTTTGCATTTTTTAAATAGTTGCTGGGATTACAATATGTTTCCTTAGCCTCTCACAGTCTATTGAGAATAAATATCACACCACTTCAAGTAAAATATAGAAATCTTGCAGTAGTGTTAGTTTATTCCCTCCCCTCATTCTGTGCTGTTATTGTTATCAAATATTTCTCATCTACATATATAACACATTACTATATTTTATATCATTTAAAGAAATCGAGGAAAGAAAAAGATAACATTTTATGTATCCCCACATATTTACCATTTCCACTGATTTTCTATATATTTGAATTTCCTTATGTCTTCATTTGCCTTCAGGATGCATAATTCTGCAGCATTACTTGTCATTCAGATGTACTCACAATAAACTTTTTCATTTTTATATATCTAAAGACATCTTTATTTCATCCTTATTTTTAAAAGATATAGAAGTTTACATTTATTCTTTTCTTGTTTTGTTTTCAAAACTCTTTAAGGATGTCATTTCATTTTCTTCTGAGCTTCCTTGCTTCTGATAATAAGTTGATTATCATTTTGTGTGACTATTCTTCTGTATGCAATGTATCTTTTCCCTACTGGCTGATTTATGATTATTTTAAGTTTCCAGTGGTTTGATTTTGATGTGCCTAGGTGTGGTTCTTTTATATTTATCTTGTTGGGATTTACATAGATGTTAGATCTGTGATTTGTTCTATTTTAACTTTTAACCAATTTTGCTATTATTTATTCAAATATTGCTCATTCTATTTCTCTTTCCTCAGCAACTTCAGCTACATGTGTGCTAGATCTCCTGATACTAATTTACTGATCTCTGAGACCCTGCTCATTTATTAAAAATATTTTTGTATGAAATTTTATGTTTGATAAATTGTATTGATTTGGGTTTAACTTTTCCAACCCTTTCTTCCACAATACACATTTATTTATTTATTTATTTATTTATTTATTTATTTATTTATTTTTCACAAATAGGATTCTTTATTTGTGATTATTAAAAGCCTAAATTTTAGACAGATTCTTGGACTGGTGGTTCATATCCATCAGCTCATTCAGCTTTAGCACCTGTCTCATCTCCAGTAGCACAATACACTTTTAAATTGATTCAGTGACTTTTTCTTTTCATAATTTGTATTTGTCAGTTCTAGCATCTCTGTTTATTTTATTCCTAATTTTCCAAGTAATCACTCAAGATGACCATCCTTTCTTATAATTCCTTGAGCATGTTTATAATAGCTGCTCTTAAAGTCCTTGTCTAGTAATTCTAACTGTTTGTTTATCTCAGGATCTGTTTCTACTAATTTAGATCATGTGTTTCCTTTATCTACTTTTTTGTGCATCTAGTAATATTTTGATTGTACAATAGATACTGAAATGATAATATTTTGGGAATCTGGATTATATAGTCTGCTTCTAAAGACAACTAATTTTCAAGTAAGAAATTAAATTATAAGCAGAACCTTTAGATTCTGTCAGGTTTGACTTTGCTCTTTTAAGGCCAAGCTTTTATTGGCTTTGTTTTTAAACCTGTGGTGTTGCTACTTTATTGTGGCACATTCCTTACTCCTAAGACTTGGTCTTTTTCAGGCTATAACTTAGTAGTTGAGGGGCTCCAACTAGGCTTGACCGAAAATCCAGCATCTCTCAGTTTGGTATGACCCGTGACATCTTCAGGTTGTAACTAAGCAGTTGAGGGGCTCCCATTAGGTTTGACTGAAAATCCAGCACCTCTCATTTTGGTATGACCTGTGATATCTTCAGGTTGTAACTGAGCAGTTGAGGGGCTCCAACTGTACTTGAATGGAAATCCAGCACCTTCCAGTTTGGTGTGATCTGTGACATCTTCATTTATTTCACTGCCCCAAAGATGGTGATTTCTGCTATAAGGAAAGCTTCACAATGTGCTGCCCCACACATGCTCCCCCCTCTTCAGTAAAGAACCTGTGAAGAACCCTCAGGTAGAATTTTGGGACCTCCTCTTTTTTCAGCTATCTGTTTTCCAGTACTTTATTCAATAAATACCAGCTGGGTTAGCAGCTTTGAACTCTGGTATCTGCTCCCCAGCCCAGCAAGATTTCTCCTGTGCTTGGGCTTTACATCCCTGCATCACAGTAGTTGAAATGCTCTCAGTCAGAAAATCATAGTGAATGAGAGATTCAGATCATTTCTTATGTTCTCTTTAATTTAAGGATCACCACCTGTCTTTACTTTTATCCATTACTTGATGAATAATGCATTGGGTGGTGTAAGCAAAGAAATTTTTGGTTATGCTAAGTGCACAAAAATTTTCTTCTATGCTTTTGTGTAGAAGCTTTATAGTTTTTTTTATTTTGTATTTTGACTAACTTTATACTAGTTTATGGAAGGTGGACATACTTTCATTTTTGAGACAAATTTAATCAAAGCCTATAAAGACTGCCACAAGGTTCAAGGCTTTTATTTATTTATTTATTTTTGGAGAGAAATTAGGGAGAACATGTTATTGTAGAAATTTACTTGCATGGAATTAAGAAGACTGGTAGCTGCTAGCAAAAATGTTACAAATAATTTAATGATAATCATTCAGGTCTATATGACTGTAAAATTCTAAATGGGAGAAGGAATGGGAAAAGTAGGGGGAGGGGGAGGTGTACAGTGTGACCTTAGTGATGAGATGGTGATGAAAGTGCAGATGGAAAATAACAGAAGTCCAGAAATCTGACCTGGAGTGCACTCTGGACAAAGCAATTAACCTCTCCAAGTCTCTCCCCTTAATTATCAGATACATGAAATAATATGTAGATATCTCAGGGTTACTGAAGGGTTACCTCCAGTGAGGTAGAGAATGTGAAACATAGTATAAATTCAGAAGTTGTGCAAAACCAAAAATTCTTATCATGATTAACAATAGTATCTACAGGAGTCACTATGTTTATTATTTTTTCCATTGATTTCACATAATAATTATTACTAAATAAATTATTAAAGGAGTGGTAATAGTTTCTTCAGAAAAGCAGAAGTGAAATGCTAGATTCCTTGGCATAAATTAAGGCTGTTAGGTTTACTTGTTTACTTGTTCTACTGCACCACTCTTGACATTTTTAGAGGGATTTATTTCTGGATATTAGAAAATATATCTTGAAATAACCTCCAAACATGAATTTACATAGTAATGAGCCTAATGTTCCATGTGTTGGGAACATTATGGAACATCAGGTGTTTTCTGTGCCATACATGGCAACAGTGGAAAAAAAGAATGTTAATTATTTATCTGACACCCACTATTTTTTTCTTTTTTGACCGGGGCTTGTTTTGAACCCACCACCTCTGGTATATGGGGCCAGCACCCTACTCCTTGAGCCACGGGAGCTGCCCCTGATACCCACTAATTTGATAATATTTATTAAACTCTCCTGTTTGATGTAGATGAAATAGATGTTTTACATTAAATATGCTCAGATAAGTGAGCAAAGCAAGGAGTTAGTTTGTTGATTCGTATTTGAATGGTCCACTTGGGTGATAGTCAATAGAAATCCATGCTGCAGGTAATAGAGGCTAGATGTATGTTACTTCATGTTGTCATCATGACATGTGACTATTGAATTCTCATGCAGGGTTTAGGCACCTCATTTATCTTTGATTCTAACAATTTTGAGACCAAAGAAGAGAGTCATTCCTTGTGTATAGGAAAAAAAGTTAATATCAATTATCACTGAATTCTTAAGAAAAAAATATATATATACATTAGAATCTCCATAATTGACCACCTCCCTCTATTGACTACCTCAAGTTGACCTAATTTTCATAGACCACTCTTGCACACATAGATGGATCAGTACAGGAGGCCTAGTTCCTTATGTTGACCACCTCTGTATTTAACCAGTTTGTTACAGTCCTTTGGATCTTTGGATAGTCAATGTATAGAGATGTTACTGTATTTTAAAAAGGAGGATTGTTTTACTTTCAGCACCATATAAGATATGAAAATCTTTACATCTTCACAAGGGAAGGACATTTATTTTCCTATAGAAAATAGAATTGTTAACTTTGGTAGACAAAAGGGAAGTTTGGTTGTGGGAGGGGCTAAGTTATGCCTAATCCCTCACTCCTAGACCATCATAGAACCATGTGTTTTCATGAATTGATATGCTTGAGGGACTAGATTTTGGGATTACAGAGAGGCTGGAGTATAATGCACAATCTCTCCATTTCCAAAGTGAGACGACAACAACAATATTGCCTGAGTGTCTAGGTGCAGAAGAGCAAGCACAGTTGGACATACTGATGTTCTTTTCAAGTTTTCAAGGGAAAGCTTGGCCAGTGTTTGCAGGAACTGGGGAATGTTGAGGCAAAGTAGCCAGGAAATAACACTCTCAGAAAACATTGTTGGCTGTAGTGGTAGAGAGGTGATGTCCCCAAATCCTGGTCAGTGGACCTCTATACCATGCTCAGAGAGAAAGGAGAGATGTGTATTTATTCCTGAACAAACAGGAGGTGAGACTCACCCTGGGGCCTTCCAGAAATAACTGAGAAATGATCAAAGACCTTGGGGTGTGGACCAGGAGAATGAAGAATGAGAATCTCTGGCTTTGCAAGTGTGGCTGCAGGCCAGAAAAATTTGATTATTAATATTAATGTGACTTCATTTTACCCATAGACTGCTGAGACTAGGAGATTCAGGTTGCACGTACTACATTTCTTTTCAAAGTATTTTTGTCTCTTAGTATATTCTTATTTGAGCCTTGTGATCCTAGGGCATATTAATCTAAGACCCAATCTCACTGTGTTGATCCTTTATCCTCATAATTCTCAAGGGAAATTGCGAATGTCAAGAGAATCCTTGGAGGAGGATAGGAGTCACAAGAGGCATATTGTGGAAAAGACAGGTCCACACTTACCCTTCTTTTCATTTGGGTGGTGCCAATGAAAGGGGACAGTGGTTTTAAGTGTATATGTAACAGGAGGCTCAGCCTGTGTATTGGCTATGTACACTTCTGGGTTAAGGAATGTTAGGGGTGATGAGGAACTTTTGTGGTGTCCCCCAATTAATTCATTTTTATAGGGCTATGAGGCTGTTTTCATGACTAGAATGTGAGCTCCCTGTTATGGACTGAATTGTGCTCCATACAATACCTATGTTGAAGTTCCAAACCCCAGGACTCAGACTGCAAATGTATTTAGACAAAAGGTCTTTAAGAGAGGTGACTCAGTCAAAATGAGACTTTTTTGGTGGGCTCTAACCTGACTGTTATCTTTATGAGAAGAAGGAGAGATGCTCACATGATGAGGCAGCAAGAGGATGGCATCTGCTATACAATGAAGCCTGGGAGCTCAACAGTCCTGGAATCACAGCTCAGAACCATAACAAAATGTTTAAGCCACTTAGCCTGTGGTATTTTTTACAGCTGCCCTAGAGAACTAATAGTCTTCATGAGAGAGAACTTTTCTCTTTCATTTCCCACTGTGTGTCTCAGACCTAGAAAAGCCCCTGGCACATAGTAGGCACTCAAAAAGCCTTCACTGGGTGAATAAGTAGCAGACTAAATGGCACATCATGTGAAGGCATTCATACCAAAGAAATGGTAGTCTTAGGCCCAGGGTCTTGTTTTGAGTGCTTGTGGCTCTTATTTTTTTCTAGCTTAAAGGTTTCAATTCAAAACCTTCTGTGACATGTCTTTCCACTTATACACTCTTAATTTTTAATGTCCTCCTGCATGAACCCTTTGGATCAGCTGTTCCAAAGGGTTCAAAGGGTTCCAAAGGCAGCTGCACAGGTTCAGCCTGTAGATCTTAACACAGAATGGCCCAGGCCGTTTTCTAACCTACTGTATGCAGACCCACACCTGTCCTTTCAGGCCTACATAGGGTTCCACCAGTTGCCTGGTGTCTTTTCTTCTTGTTTCATTCCTGCCCTGGAATCACTACCTATATTGAGAACCAGCATCAGCTGCCTCACTCTGCTATTTATCTTATTACACCACTCCACTTGTTAGTATGTATAAGATCTAATGTAAGATTCTGACGACAAGAATCCTAGAATAAATGTTAGATTATGATGAAGTAATTATATTGACAATGGATGGTGATGGTGAAAGTTCTCTTGATGCTGTATTGAGCTATGTTGGCTTTATCTGAAAACACAGTAGGGTTGACCACTCCATTGCACCATGTCAAGAACAACAGTAGATTGGGTTGAATTTTCAGTAGTAGCAATGGCTGCCACACTTCCATCAGTTGTTCATTCATATTAGTGTCTCACAACAGCCTCACTTGATGATTCAGTACCATTAACTATTTTCAACAATCCCAAAAGAGTCAGACAACTGCTTCTTCATTAGGAAGGCTTCTGAAAATTCTAAGTCAAAGGTGTAAGGAAAAACAGACCTCCATCTGGCACTAGACCAAGAGTGAATATACAAAGCAGGATTTGCCAGCTATTAGGATGATAATTGCTTATAGAATTTCCAGAGCATGGCATCTTCTCAGATGAGTCTACCTGAGAAATTCAGCTCCACTACATCTGAGGAGTGACTAAAATAAATTAGGAGATGGGAAAGATTCAGAACTGCATCAAGCTTAGACGAGTCAGGGGAAGTGAATCAGATAAATATATTAACACACACACACAGTGATGGATGAGGCAGATGACATTTTATGCTCCTTTAAACTGACTGGTGAAGATCAGACAAATTAGAAATAGCTGTGGACAAGTTCAAGAACATCTTTCTAGTGTGTACTGAAAAAGAATCTTAAGGAGCAGAGCTGTGAAGTACTCTGAGAAAATGGAAAGTGCAATCATGGGAAGAATATTTTAAGAGTTACATTCCTGTGCCTAGCTGTTATAAACTTTAAGAAAATACTTTTAAATGTAATGTTTTGAAATGTGATATAATATTTTAAAGTATCTTACAGCAAAAATATTAAAACTAAGACTATTTCTATTTTGGATACCAAGTAATAATACATAATCTTACAGATGTCAGTTTCCTATTTTTTTTTTTTAATCATGAAATTTGAAGTCATATATTTAAGCTATAGTTTAGATTATGGACACAATACTATGTTCACTGACCTTCACTAGCTCTGTTTTTAGTCTTTATTTTTAATGTGGCTAAAGATTATTAGGTGTCAATATTTGCAGAAAAGCACAGAGTGTTTTTTTAGTGAGGAACTATAAATAAGAAAATGCACATCCTGCACATACTCACTACTAATCTTAGAGCATTCCAGACTGAAGGGACAGAGACGCATGGCAGAGAAGTGACAAGTATACTGGCATGTGTAAGTGTACTGGGGGGTGTTTGGGAAGGTTGAAGTAGATGTGAATTCTGTGTAGTTTGGCGATATTGCTGTTCGAAGATGCTACTGAGAAATTCAAGCTGCCAGACCAGAGTGGAAAACAGGAGCCAGATCAGAAGAGGCCAGGGTACCCCATTAAGCAGCAAACCTGAAGTGGAGGTTTTGGGGGTTAGACTCATATTTTAGTGAGACCACTCTCCATGGTGAATATTTTTGGCTCATTTTCTCAGTAGAGGTATACGGCCATGATACCATTAGTCAAGAATCCACTTAGGGACACTGTCCATCCACCTAGACTGTCAGAACTTGTGATCTGTGTTATATGTCCAAGGGAGAATTATAACTATGTGAAAATATGTGGTAATATTCTCATATTATTCAACTAGATTGACTAATTACTGAAGATCATTCCATCACAGTTGGAACTGCTAAAGGAGAACTGCTAAAACTATAAAAGAAACTAAAATATTAAACACTTTTGACATTCATATTTTAAAAATGGAGAGAGAATGGATCATAAAACAAGGAAAATAACAACAACAAAAAGAGAATCTGTGATTATATACCATTAGCAAAACAAACAAAAACAAATAAATTCTATTGATTTATTACTAAAAGTTAATTTTTATTTCCCCAAAACAGTATCATTTCTGCTCAGAGCAGGAGGAGATTAAAGGAAATTTAAGATACTGGTCAGCAAAGGAAGACGTGGCAGCTGGTTTGAAAATAAATCAATTAAAGTGTCATAATTATCTGGCCAGTGACACCTGTCCTAAGCCACCTCAATCCTCAAGTGGGAGATTGGGAGAAATAGTTTAGCAACTTGCTATAGGTGTTTTCTTTCATTTGCTGTCCAGAATGTATATGGTGTCACTGTATCATACTAATGATTATAAAGTATTTGGAAAATCAGGAAAGTGCAAGAAAGATTTGAGACCCAGTAAAGCTGATTCACTGACCCATGAACTGGAATCTTGAGTCAGGAAAATTTACAGACTACAGACGTGACTTTGCTCAAATTTTATATTTGAGCAAAATTTGGACATACATCTGTTGGGGAAATCATTACATACTCCTTTTACAAGGCCGTTTTCTTTTAAGCATGCAGTAGATGACCAGCTCTACAGAAGAGGTATATTTGGTCATATTGTTGAAATACAAACCTGAGAACAGGAGCTATAACTCACCTACTGACCACTAGGATTAGTAATTGCTTCCAGAGGGGCCTGTTCTCGTCCAGTGAGTTGAAAGATAGCAACACCATTACTCATCAGCCAGGTGTATTCAAAGATAAGAGAAACTATGCTATCCAGACCAGTGTTTGATGTTTCAGATGGCAGATGAACTCTCTTACCTAGAAGTGATTTGCTGGGTAGGGTACAAAGTAGAAATCAAAGCCAGACCACACCCAGATTCCAGAGTAATAATAGTATAAGGGGCATGTTGGCCTTGCAGTGCTGCTTGGTGAATGGTGTATAGGAGTGTATGAAGTCTCAGCTTGGACAACATGTGCCAGTTGATAGGTCACATGTGAGTGGGATGGCTCAACAGCCTTGGACACAGGTAAGGAAACTTTGGATTGCAAACATCCAATTGCCTAGCTGGTATAAATAGGGCAAAGATAAGTCTACCTGCAGCTCGTTCATTTATTCATTCCTTCATCCCTTCATTCAGACTGACAGCTTTATTTAACTTGAATTCACACTGCTAAATTTAAGGAGCCATAGTTGCAAGTCAACAAGAATAGAAAAATAAAATTCAAAATCTGTTACTCTGGTCATTCTATTTTGCCCTAGTTACTCACATTTCAAATGTTGAGCTCATTTCCATTTAACATGTAACGATTTAATGTTGAGTGGTAATGCTTTTTAATTAGTGGTAGGTTATATAGATTAACTGCCTGTTCGCCTCTCTGCTCTTTTTCTTATTCTCAAATCATCTGATTGTTCTGGTAGCACATAGAAACATCTCATGAGTGGTAGGAGGCAGAGAGGAAAGACTGCTGCCTACACCCATGAAACAGAAACATACTTTTTTTGAGTGTTCTGAGTATGAGTTACAGTATCCTTTGATTATACACTAAGAATTGTGCATTTCAGCTGCTATTTAAGGTTTCCTTTATCTCAGTAAAATTTTAGAATATATTGGAACAAACAAAGGCATCTCATTATAGGCAGTGATAGTCTGGTGCTTGTTCCAATGTTGGCCAAAATGTATTTGATAAATAACTATCCAAGAGAGTATATACCCTTCTTAATATTTCCTCAACTCATCTGAGAAAATTAGCAGGGACAGATACAAACTTATCTGCCTTCCAGAAGTGGGCATAGGCCAGTTAACTTTGGCAATGAAGTGCTGTATCCTCCTGTTTGCTTGGCGTTCTCTCTCTCTCTCTCTCTCTCTCTCTCTCTCTCTCTCTCTTTCTCTCTCTCTCTCCCTCCCTCCCACCTTCCCTCTCTCTCCTCTTTCCCCTTCTTTCTTTTGTGGTTGATACATAATGGCTGTATAAGTTTTCATGGTAATAATCAGTGCCATAAATTGCTATTTGTTTTTTTTAGGAAAGAGTGTCTGAATATTTTTCGGTTCTTTCTGTTCTGTACATACAACTTCATAAAACTGTCTGAGGAGGCATTCAAACTGCCCCTGTGGATACAGGGTGCATCCATTTTCCATAGATAAGTGATGACAAATAGGATAAAAAACACCTCCCAAATGAGTCAACCCAGAAAATAAACAAATATTTGTGTTGGCACCATAGTTTTGGATTTCAAGAAACATTAAACTCACCTACCAACTTTTACTTTCAAATGTGTTTTTGTTTAAACATTTTTTGATGGATATTATTTATTTATTTATTAAATCATAGATCTGTACATTAATGAAATCATGGGGCACCATACAATGGTTTTACATACAATTTAAAATATTTTCATCAAACTGGTTAACATAGCCTTCCTGGCATTTTCTGAGTTACTGTGTTCAGAAATTTAGATTCTACATTTAGTAAATTTCACATGTACCCTTGTAAGATGCACCATAGGTGTGGTCTCTCTGCTGATTTCCCCCTCTCCCTGCCCCTCCCTTTTTCCCTTCTTCATATTCTTAGTTTATAATTGGGTTATAGCTTTCATATGAAAGCTATAAATTAGTTTCATAGTAAGGGATGAGTACATTGGATACTTTTTCCTCCATTCTTGAGAAACTTTGCTAAAAAGAGTATGTTCCAGCTCCATCCATGTAAACATTAAAAAAGTAAAGTTTCCATCTTTCTTTAAGGCTGCATAATATTCCATGGTGTACATATGTGGGTCAAAGGACACTTGAGTTTCTTTCATCACTTAGCAATTATGACTTGGGCTGCAATAAACATTTTGGTATAAATATCTTTGTTATAATGTGGTTTTTGGTCTTCTGGGTATATACCTAGTAGAGGAATTATAGGATGGAATGCCAGATCTATTTTTAGATCTCTAAGTGTCCTCCAAACATCTTTCCAAAAGGAACGTATTAATTTGCATTCCCACCAGCAGTGTAGAAGTCTCCACATCCACGCCAGCATCTCTGGTCTTGGGATTTTGTGATATGGGCTATTCTTACTGGAGTTAGATGATAGCTCAAAGTAGTTTTATTTATTTATTTATTTATTTATTTATTTTTATTATAGATACAAATATGCACCATAGATGTGGCCCAACCCATTACCCTCCCTCCATCCAAGCCTTCCCCCTCCCATCCCCTTCCATGGTCATTTCCCCATAGTCTTGTGGTATAGTTGGGTTATAGCCTTCATGTGAAAGCTATAGTTTAGCTTCATAGTAGGGCTGAGTACATTGGATACTTTTTCTTCCATTCCTGGGATACTTTGCTAAGGAGAATATGTTCCAGCTC
>CAUYPK010120818.1:0-34918 GCA_963574355.1 Loris lydekkerianus
TTTAAAAAAAGGAAAAACAAAATTAAAAAAAAAAGTTACCAAATATATTCAAAAAAAAAAAAAAAAAAAAAAAAAGGACCTCCTAACTTCAGAAAAAAGGACTCCCTTAACTGCAACAAAAAGGTCCTACTAACTGCAAAATTAAAAAAAAAAAAAAAAAAAATAGACCTCCTAACTTCAAAAAAACATAAATCCTAACTTGTTCTTAGCTTGGTCCTTAGGCAGCAGCAGGCTCTGCACAGGCAACCTGGTGTCTCCTCTGATTACACCAGAGACTGAGAGGAGGAGTCGAGAGACAGAGAGAAGGAGGGGAGTTGGAGAGTAGGAGGGGAGTCCGAGAGTGTGGTGCACATTCCATACATGCGCACTGCGGCCTGGGACAAATCAGCTGCTAAGCAGTTCAGGCAGCTGTGGCAAAAACACCCAGGCCTGTGGGCGGTAGTTTGAGGACCCCTGGATTAGGCTATGGCAAGGGAGAGTTTGCTCTCTTTTTTTTTAAAGTACATTTTAAAACAATGCTTTCTCAGATTACCCATGGAAACCTGAATTATTCTCCCTAAACTGAGAAACCTGATTCTGTAGTGCTTTAATTTCTGTGGTCTTATTCATTTTAGGTACCAAAGGAAGAAATAAAGGAGAGTTTACAAATCTTCAGGGGGTAGCTGCATCTACCAATGGAAAGATACTAATTGCAGACAGTAACAACCAATGTGTGCAGGTATAACCCCTAATTATATACCGTTAACTACTTACCCTGGTAAAATAGGTATAATTGCATCCTTTCCTACTTCAGACAAGATACATGGTGCAAGGAAAGAAGCTTGTAATGTGTATATATGATACTTTCTTCAAATAGTTTGCTAATTCTAACCTGTAGTGCACATGACAAATGTTTTTGCTTATTTCTTCCTCAACGATTCCTGTGCTAGTTCCTATTCCAATGAATGTGATCTGTCTTACAGATATTTTCCAATGATGGGCAGTTCAAAAGTCGTTTTGGCATAAGAGGGCGCTCTCCTGGGCAGCTGCAGCGGCCCACTGGAGTAGCTGTACATCCCAGTGGGGACATAATCATTGCAGATTATGATAATAAATGGGTCAGCATCTTCTCTTCCGATGGGAAATTTAAGGTAAGATTAACTATTAATACCACTTGGCCACTACACAAGACGAGGGACAGGACATACAAGATGAACTTGTCGTTTTCTTTCCTGAAATTCAATACAACATTCAACAGTTTTTTATACACAAGGACATCTTGACATCTAAGTTTATGAAGCGAGAAAATAAAGATAATTTCATGAATCTACTCAGGTAGATCTTAAATGTGGCTTCATTTTAGTTTCCTCCATTGCTTTTTTTTGTAACCATAGATTTAGAGGGAAACTGGTCCTGTTAACTTAATTCACTGAAGAAAACAATGTTTTGAAAAGGGTTATTAAGAGACCGTTTATATTTCTCAAATTATTCAACAGGTTGTCACTCAGGAAGTATTTTCTACCTTCTCAGATGATCTAGGAGAAACAGAATTGTAAAAAGTGGTTTCCACCTTTTGAAAATGTGCAGCCCAAGCTGGGTGCGGTGCCACTAACCACCAGTGCTTTTGTCTTCCATCTCTTCAACCAGCTATTTATTCTGGTCATATCTTCAATATCATCTTCAAATAAAAATGTCAAGAAAAGCTGGGCACAATGGCTCACATCTATAATCCTAGCCCTTTGGGAGGCCAAGGTGGGAGGATCGCCTGAGCTCAGGAGTTGGAAACCAGCCTAAGCAAGAGTGAGACCCCTGTTTCTACTAAAAATAGAAAAACTAGCTGGGCATCATGACAGGTCCTTATAGTCCAGCTACTCGGGAGGCTGAGGCAAGAGGATTGATTGAGCCCAGGATTTTGAGGTTGCTGTGAGCTGTGATGCCATGGCACTCTACCCAAGGTGACAGAGTAATACTCTGTGCCCCCCCAAAAAGGAAAAATGTGCAACTCAATTTAGGGAAAAAGACTAACACAATACATGACAGAAAATAATTCATTCAACCTCTAATCGGTCACAAATTGATACAATCTGAAAACATGGTGTTTAAGTATATAATAGTAGGTATATATTCTTAGTATATAATGTAGGCTTTGGAAGGAAAAGAAAATGAAGGCTGAATTTACAGAGAAAATGGAAATTGAGCTATACTTTGAGGAATCCCATCATTTGATACATTTGCTTTTACTCTAGCATCATCTTTATGGAAATATAAAAATGCTTTCTTCAGCAAGTCACCAAAGAATAGAGAACCATCTAGTAATAACAAAAGCTTTTTTATTAGGTATCATCAAAAAATTGTATCATCCAGCCAGGCATGGTGGCTCATGCCTATAATCCTCGCACTCTGGGAGGCGGAGGCAGGTGGATCACTTGAGTTTAGGACTTTAAGACCAGTCTGAGCAAGAGCAAGACCCTGTTTCTACTAAAAATAGAAAAAATTAGTTAGGCCTTATGGTGGATGCCTATAGTTCCAGCTACTCAGAAAGCTGAAGGAAGAGCCCAAAATTTTGAGGTTGCTGTTAGCGAGGCTGATGCCAGGAACTCTGGCAACAGAGTGAGACTCTGTGTTACAAAACAAACAAACAAACCAAAATTGTATCGTCCAGACCATTTTATACATGTGTTCACAAGAAGATTGTAAGAAACTTCATCAAAGATCTTTTTAAAGGTCATATACATGATGCCTTATAAATTTCCCCTGTCCAGACTACTAGAAACTTTCTCAGATCTGCTGGTTGGAATCACAGCTCTTTGGCTCATTTACTGTTTGACCATAAGGAAATTGTAGCTTCCTAAAGTCTAAATAGCTTCATATTGAAAGTTTGGACTTAATAAAAATCTATCTCATAGGATTTGAGTAAAGGCTAAGTAGGTGAAATGAAATTATAAAGTTCATTCATTAATCTCTTATTGGAAGACTTTTTTTTTTTTTGTGGAGACAGAATCTCACTATGTTGCCCTCAGTAGAGTGCAGTAGTGTTTGAGCAACCTCAGACTCTTGGACTTAAGAGATTTTCTTGCCTCAGCCTCCCAAGTAGCTGGGACTACCGGCGCCTGCCACAACGCTCAGCTATTTTTTTGTTATTGTTGTTTAGCTGGCCAGGTTTAAGCCCACCAGTCCCAGTCAGTGCATATGGCCAGCACCCTAACCACTGAGCTAAGGGTGCTGAGCCGTCTTACTGGAAGAATTTATATTTTCTTTCTTTCTTTTTTTTTTGAGCCAGAGTCTCAAGCTGTTGCCCTGGGTAGAGTGCCGTGGCATCATAACTCACAGCAACCTCCAACCTCCAACTCGGGCTCAAGTGATCCTTTTGCCTCAGTTTTTCTATTTTGAGTAGAGAGGGTGGTCTTGCTTTTGCTCAAGCTGGTCTCGAACTCATGAGCTCAAGCAATCCACATGCCTCGGCCTCCTTAGAGTGCTAGGATTACAGGTGTGAGCCACTGTGCCTGGCTAAGAATTTATATTTTCCTTTTTAAAGTCTTTGTATTGCTGGCTCAGCACCTATTGCTCAGTGGTTAGGGCACCAGCCACATACATCAGGGCTGGGTTTTAACCTGCCCATGCCTGCTAAACTATGATGACAACTGCAACAAAAAAATAGCCAGGCATGGCGGGCGCCTGTAGTCCCAGCTACTTGTGAGGTTAAGGCAAGAGAATCGCTTAAGCCCAAGAGTTTGAGATTGCTGTGAGTTGTGATGCCACCGCACTCTACCAAGGGTGACATAATGAGACTCTGTCTCAGAAATAAATAAGTCTTTGTATTGCTGTAGTCACTTCAGTTTTTTAATAAAAGGAGTTACGTAATTGTTAACCCTTAGATTTGAGCCTTTGTTTTATGCAGGGCAGCATCTTCCCAATCTCCAAGAATAAAGAGCTGTCATTTTTAATTCCACAGTATTGTATGCAATTCTTCAATTGCTCTTGGGATTTTGTGCCACTAGAAAGTTAATGGCTCCATGAGATGGCCATGTATGCAGAAAACAAAACAACCAACACCTTGGCTTTCTGTATTCCAAACTTCTCCTTCTTTTATGCTTTCATAATTGTATTTGTGATAAGATATACCTAAATATAACAAATTTCCCATGAATAAAATATTCATCCATTTGTTCTTGTTTCATACTCTAGTGAAACCATGAATCTGTTTTGGTAAATTACTAAATTAAGTTTCACATACTGAGAAGTTTTATGTTTAAGAAAGAAGAGCTATCTGAATTAAGCATTTTTCACTCAATAGTGTCTATAATAGACACTCTTCTGGATTCTTAGAGTTGGAATACTATTGGTAATAATTGGAATAAACTCTGTAGAACACTCATGCCCCCTAGAGGATTGAGGGAATGAATATGGAAATTTCAACAGTACCTTGTTCACCACAGCTGTTGATCAAAACTTAAAGGGCAAAAATGTGAGCCCATGAAAGCCATGAGAGTTCATCCAAGGACGTATCTACAACCATATACCAAGAGAGATTTTTTTTCTTTTTTGGTAGGACTTGGGAAATATAAACAAGTGCTGAGAAAGACTTTAACACCAGTCCGATGCAGATTTTTTGTATGTATAGTAGAAACTCCATAGTTGACCAGCTCCCTACAGTGACCACCTCAAGTTGACCTAATTTCCACAGACTCTATATGCACCACATTTACGTATCAATACAGTGGGCATAGTTTCTTATATTGACCACCTCCATATGTTGGACAGTTACAGTCTCGTGAGTGGTCAACTTACTGAAGTTCCACTGTATTTTTAAAGTTCTAGAGATATAACACTTTATCTCCTTCTCTTTCTTTTAGTCACCAATTTCTTAGCTCCGATTTTCATTTCTCTGTCCCCTGTAATTTTTTTCCTTTCCATCTTCTCTCTTATGTCTTACTGCCCATTTAGGGGCCTTTCGTGCTCAGAACACACACAGAGGTCCCTGGCCACCATATTCTAAAATTTCTCATCTCTTCCCTTGTCAATTTAAGACACTATTTGTTGGCTTGGTGCCTATAGCTCAGAGGCTAGGGCGTCAGCCACATACACTGGAGCTAGCGGGTTTGAACCCAGCCCTGGCCTACCAAACAACAACTACAACCAAAAAATAGCTGGGCATTATGGCGGGTGCCTGTAGTCCCAGCTATTTAGGAGTCTGAAGCAAGAGAATTGCTTAAGTCCAAGAGTTTGAGGTTGCTGTGACGCCACAGCACTCTATACTGAGGGCAACTCTGTCAAAAAAAGAAAGAAAGAAAGAAAGAAATACTTTTGAGTTAAATACCCTAATTTAGCTGTTATAAAACCAGTGTCTACAACTGTTCTAACAGAGGGGACACAGGCAGATACAGTGATTTTTGTTTTGTTGTTTTGTTTTGTTTTGTTCTTGCTCAGGCTGGTCTGGAACTCCTGAGCTCAAGGGATTCACCCTTCTCCACCTCTCAGTATGCTGATATGACAGGCATGAGTCATAGCACCCAGCCTATTATTCTTTAAGATCTGCCCTAGTTGTCATTACATGATGGAATGGAACTAATCCTTTATTTTCCATTTTTATTCTAGATAATTATCCATTTGGTATTATATGATTGAGTCATTCTAAGTAACTACAAGTGTTCATAATGTTAGGTAGTAAAAATATGCCTGTTTTAATAATCAGAGTATCATCTCTTCCTTTGATCTCTGCTGCCATACCTTTCATTCAGACGTGAAAAAACAAATGCCACCCCTTTGATCTTTGGGCTAGACTGCAGAATCAGAATCAAATTTACACAGCAGATTCTCTTGCCAAGAAAACCATTATTTCCTTCTGAAGTAATTATGTCCTTTTGCTCTGAAGAGATCATATTGAATCTCAGTCATTTATAAAGTTAAAAGAATAAAGGATCGTACAAAGTCTAAATCCCTACCATGAGAAAATCCTGATCCCTCTACTAGAGAATTTAAAAATACATACATGGCTCACATACAATTTCTGTATTTCTTTCAGACGGAGCTAATATAGAGAGAGAAAATAGGAGAGGTAAAGCAGAACCTATAAAAATGTAACTGATTTTGGTCTAATTTTTAATCTCAAAAATATGACTGGATGCAGTGGTGGCACACACCTGTAATCCTAGCACTTTAGAAGGCTGATCACTTGAGGCAAGGAGTTTAAGACCAGCCCAGGGAACATAAAAAGACCTGATCTCTACAAAAAATTAAAAAAAAAAAAAATTAGCCAAGTGTTGTGGTAGGTGCCGGTAGTCCCAACTACTTCAGAGGCTGAGGCAAGAGGATCATTTGAGCCCAAGAGTTTGAGGTAGCTGTGAGCTGTGACACCACAGCACTGTACCCAGGGCGACGTAGTTTTACTCTGTCTTTAAATAAAGATTTCATATAGATATCAGTAGCAGTTAATGCATGTGACAAAGCCAGTTTCCCAAGATAGAAGATCATTATGATCTGTGAGTATCTGTGCTCTCATTTGAACATTCAGGTAAATTTTTTACCAAAATAATGTCTATCTTTATGTTTAAACTTTGTTATCTATACTTGTTTTCTGTCCTTATTTCTAACAGACAAAAATTGGATCAGGAAAGCTGATGGGGCCCAAGGGCGTTTCTGTGGACCGAAATGGGCACATTATTGTGGTGGACAACAAGGCGTGCTGTGTGTTTATCTTCCAGCCCAATGGGAAAATAGTCACCAGGTTTGGTAGCCGAGGAAATGGGGACAGGCAGTTTGCAGGTACACTTGACGGTAATATCTAAACCCCCTTTTTATGCCTCTTCTGCTCACATTTGCATGATGTTGGAGCATGTTGAAGACATTGCATCCCCAGTGTGTTTGCTGGCTTTGGGAAAGACACTGGGGATGAAATCTAAGGAAAAAGCATGGTTAGATGTTTCTCAGCTCCCCCTCCAGCAGTGAGTTGAATTGCAACCCAGGCGTGGTTTTTATTGGTAGGTGTATATTCAGAAGTGCAGTCTTTAAATGTTTATAATAAACAAAATATAAATTTTAAAATAGAATGTTTTTGAGATAAAAATATTTGAGGAACAATGGATTAACTCTATTATTTCTACCTCACTGTAGCTTTATTTAAAGAGCGTCTGAATGGGAATTTTTTTTCACCTTTCTACCTTATAAGAAAACAAGAGTTCAGAATATTTGCTGAGCACAGGGAGAGCAGCCTGTTTTACTGCTCTTTTGATGTACCACTTTGCAATCACAAGCTTATTTAGCTTTTCACATCTGCAGGAAAAGGCTGTAAACAATTAACATTCTTTTTGAAAGGATGCTTTTGGCATTTAACATTGATTTGCAAAGTATTTCTTTGTGCTTTGTCTCCAGTTCTGCCAAGTTCTGAATGTCACCCAAAATTATAAAGTGTGGGTTTTCTGCTCAATTTTTAAAAATTATATATGGAAGTCTCTTTTCAAATGCTAAGAATTGTCAAGTCTTTCCTTCCTCAGTGGGAACTGAGGGCCCTAAAACACATTTTCGGGGAAGCTGGTGGGTGTGACTTTCAGATGATGGTATGGAGAATGAATTCTGATGCTTACTGCTCATCCACTTAATTAGGCCTACTAGAACTCTTAGCTTGATCTGGAAGAAATCAGAGGAGATAGTCACAAATATAGAATCATACAGAATCCATGTCATTTGGAGCCAGAGGTCTGACTGAGTGATTTGCTGAGGACAGAGTCTATTGTTCTTTCTTAAATAACTAAGTAAATATATTGTTTGTTTTTTGTTACAGTAACTGCTATGTTGTTGTAATCACTTTCATTGTTGTAGTCATCACTTTTTTTTTTTTTTTTTTCTATATTTCAGGTCCCCATTTTGCAGCTGTAAATAGCAATAATGAGATTATTGTTACAGATTTCCATAATCATTCTGTCAAGGTACTATAAGCACATCAATTATTAACTTTTAAATGCTTTTGTGGAGAGATCAGTGTGGAAGAAAATAATACTTACATATATGCATAGGACCAAAGGAAGTTAATTAAAACAGTAGATTTTGCTCCAACTTAAAGAGACAGGTTTTAATTTGGACACACAGACTTGGGAGAGTCAAGAAATTGTACAAAATGCAGTGGTAATACATTTCTTAATTTGAAACCAGTACAAATGAAAAGGACTTGAAAATAAAATTAAAAAAAAAAAACAAAAAACAATTGTTTGAACTGAGAGACAGAACTTCCTGATGTTTACTAGTTTGTGGCTATTCAATAAATTAAAACAAAATCACTTCTTAAATTTTCTGCATCAAAAGGACTTTAAAACGAAGTTAGACATGAGAACTCTGCTACAACAACAGAGCAAGGGAGTGGGAATAACCTCAGCATACATTTACATGGTATATTTTATACTTAGAATGCTTCCATGTGTTTGGTGTTACTTAGAAAACAGTGACCTTTTCTAATATAGTACATTTTTCTTACTAGATACTACAGGAAAAAGATTTGAACTTTATTATGGGAACATCAGGAAATAATAAAGTGATTCAAAACAAATTACTCACTCACTGAAATAATAAGAAAATATTTAGTAAGATACTAGACCAAGCTTCTAAAGGTGTGATGCATCATGAACTGAGGGCATGCCAGGTGGTCATGGGCAGTGCCCAGGCAGATATTTTAAGAGTTATGTGTTTATTTTTAGGGCTAACTTCTATTTATATCAAGTGATACTGTTTTGCACTTCTAGAAGTGATAATAAAGTTTTCCTTATAAATACATTCATTTAAATTTTTAAAAGCACATCATTTTAAAGGAAGAATAATAAGGAAACAGTATAGGATGGTATGCCAATGGCTAAAGCTTATGTTTAGAGGCAATCATTGAACAACCAAAATTAATGACTTACAGTGCTGACCACTGTAAGGGTAGGATTTTAAATACCCAAAAGGTACTCCCTCTTCTAAGCCCTTTCACTGTTTCATCTCCCAGCTCACCCTGGAAAACATCTCTAACCTAATTAAATGAATAGGACTTGTGCCTTCTGGATGGTGACAAGGCCCTGTGCAAACAGTGGAGCACAGTGGGCCTCGGTGATGGGGACAGGGTAAGGGGGAAAGGTGCCCACTGTTGCTTTTTTCCAAAGCTGCTCCCTGCTCCGTTTTCTCCATTGTTGCTAGCACAGTGGTAGAGGTCCTCCCTACAGCCAGTGGATGAGCTGCATGCTCTGAGAACACTGCTGCCTATGGAAAATGTATTGGTAAAAGGAACAGGACAGTGGAAAAAACTCCTGGTGGGCCCATCAGTACATGAGTAGGTTTACAAAAGGCAGTCTGTGTATACTATGGAGTATTACTCAACCATTAAAAAAAAAATAACAAGGCTGGTCTCGGTGGCTCAGACGTGTAATCCTAGCACTTTAGGAGGCCAAGGCAAGAGGATCACTTGAGCTAAGGAGTTTTAAACCAGCCTGAACAAGAGCTCTCTATCTCTACTAAAATTAGAAAAATGAACCAGGTGTTGTGTCAGGTACCTATAGTCACAGCTACTGGGGAGGCCGAGTTAGGAGGATTGCTTGAACCCAAGAGTTGAAAGTTGCTATAAGCTAGGCTGACACCATGGCACTCTAGCCTAAGCAACAGAGTGAGACTTTGTCTTAAAAAAAAACAAATTATCATCAAGGTTATTTAAAAAACTTGTCTTAAATACTTATTGTAAAATCAAAGCTATAAGAAAGTTTCACCTCATATTTTTACCTCTTAGTGTGTTTTCATCTGAATAATTTTTAAACAATTAAATGATATTTTAAGTGGGAAAATAGAACATAAAAATTTAGAATTCTTAAAATTCTGAAAACTCGAAGTTTTCAGTATAGTAGAAGCAGATAATTTTAGTTATTTATTTAAGCTCAATTTCCCTGTTATTTTCAAAAAACAGAGCCTTTTCTTTTTCCCCTTCTTTTTGACTGTTACTACCCTATAAATTTTATGGAGTACTTGGGCCTTCGTCTCCCATGTAATAGAGGGCAGTTAGCAATAATTCTAAATTCAGGGCACTTTTCTGTTTGTAAATGTAAAAAACTTATTGAAGGGTCCATGTTAATAAGTGGTCTACTTAGTTTTTTAGCTATCTCAGAGTATGTTTTCTTTTCGTGGAAAAGCAAGACTGGATTTGGTATTCTTCATTATTCTAAAATGAAGCAGAAGCACTTGAGCCATTTGTGTTATGCCAAGGAAAACATATTGACCCAGAAAGATAATTACAATCAAAAGATTATCTATAGGAATGAATAACAGAAAGATCAGTGAATAATAAATCATGTCCTCACCAGCATAAATACATTCCAATCGGTATTTAAAACTACAATGTTTGATCTAAAAGGGGACAGAAAGCATCAGAGAAAAATGTTAAAACAGCATCTTTGTTAAAGCTGCTTGTTCTTTCTCTGTTTTTCTTTTTGTTTGTTTGTTTGCTTGTTTTTGAGACAGTCTCATTCTTTTACCCCAGGCTAGAGAGCCCTCGCATAACCCTAGCTCTCAGCAACCTCAAACTCCTGGGCTCAAGTGATCCCCCTGCTTCAGTCTCCTAAGTAGCTGGGACTACAGGCTCCTACCACAACACCCTGATGATTTTTCTATTTTTAGTAGAGACAGGGTCTCATTCATGCTCAAGCTGCTTTCGAACTCCAGAGATCAAGTAATCCTCCTGCCTCGGCCTTCCAGAGTGCTAGGCTCACTACAGGTATGAGCCCCTGTGCCCAGCATCTCTTTCCTTTCTAAAGAATGGAAGAGGTAGCTTGCTTACTTAGAAAATACACAATGAATTCAGGAGGTGGTCATGTCTCTTTTTTCTTCTTTAAGTTTAGCCTTTCGAGATGGAAGTGTCCTACTTTCCCAATGTACTCAGCTAAAAGAAAAGTCATTTTAACACATTGACTGCCAAGGGAAATTTTTTTTTCCTTGGAGTCACGTCAAGAGACTTGTGAGTTATCTATGCTTTAAGACACCCCAGGCTCAATACTAGTGTAAGTTAAATACAACTCAGATGGTAAGAGAAGAGCAGGGTGAAGTGGTGGTGTCTCACACCTGTAATCCTAGCATTCTGGGAGGCTGAGGCAGCGGCATTGCTTGAGCTCAGGAATTCAAGACCAGCCTGAGCAAGAGTGAGACCCCATCTCTAATAATAGCTGGGCATGGTGGCCGGCATCTATGGTCCCAGCTACTTGGGAGGCTGAGGCTAGAGAATCCCTTGAGCCAAGGGTTTGAGGTTGCTGTGAGCTAAGACACCACAGCACTCTGCCTGGGTGAAACTCTGTCTTAAAAAAAAAGAGAGAGAGACGGGAAGAGAAGAATCTCTGAAAAGTTCAGAGATCATCCTCAGATCATCCTCAGATCTATGCTCAGATACAGTGAGAATTCTTTCAGTTCCACAGGTGAGGGACCCTTACTCTCAAGGTGCCTTGCACACAATTCTTTTTGATTTGTTAATAACTATTTGTGTGCCTCTAGGCACTATGATAATGGCAGTTTAGAATAATTTCCTAGAAACATTAGGTATCATGTAAATCATCAAGATAAAGTTAAATCTATAGCTTACTGTAGTGCTATCATTATACATATTGAAATTTAATTCTCTCAGAAATCTATATTTGATACATACATAGTAATGCTCTACTTACAAGAATATTTAGGGCAGCGCCTGTGGTTCAGTGAGTAGGGCACTGGCCCCATATACTGAGGGTGATGGGTTTGAGCCTGGTCCCGGCCAAACTGCAACCAAAAAATAGCTGGGTGTTGTGGCAGGCGCCTGTAGTCCCAGCTAGTCAGGAGGCTGAGGCAAGGGAATCACCTAAGCCCAAGAGCTGGAGGTTGCTGTGAGCTGTGATGCCATGGCACTCTACCGAGGGCAACAAAATAAGACTGTATCTCTAAAAAAAAAAAAAAAAAAAAAAAGAATATTTATACCACCCATATCTCACGATTGACCATATCAGACAGAGAATTTGCTGAGGAGTTCTGTGTAGCCTTTCACATCTCATGGCCTCCCTTCTTTCAGTAGTCTCTATTCATCAAAGCCTGAGGATAATGTGAACTCTCTCTTTTAACTAAAATATCTTCTGAGGGTAAATTAAGCCCTTCCTTTACTTCTCATCTGCCGCCACAGCCCATGTGCACCCACACATGCAATGAATTTCTCACGTCACAAGCATGACATCCAACCTACTCTGTCTTGTTATACTGACATGGTAACACAGTAAAAAATTGTGAGCATTGGGTCCAGCAGAGCACTCCTACTCTGATCTAACTTTGAATGATCATCCATCCTGTTAAATACAAATAATAATGCCCATTCTTGAAAGTTAGCTATTTATCTACAAAAGCAGAAAAAATCATATTGTTGAAAATTATACTCTAGTTGTTCATACTGCCTTACATTTATATAGCATTTTATAATTTATAATAAAAGTCTTTTTCACATTAATGTTTAATAACTGGATATAGGCCATAAAAAGAGAAGGGGTGATTTATCAAATGATAAATCAGATTTATACAGTAAATTGGGGAGCCACAAATGATTTGCAGTCTAATTTGTAGACTTTTTTTTTCTTTTTAAGAATGGCTTAAATCACAGGTCTTGTTATAATTAACGTGCTTAAGTAAATATTTTTAAAAATCCATAATGCTGGTTCAACAATTTAAAATAAAATAATTTTAAAATATTTCATACAGGTATTTAATCAGGAAGGAGAATTCATGTTGAAATTTGGCTCCAATGGAGAAGGAAACGGGCAGTTCAATGCTCCCACGGGTGTAGCAGTGGATTCAAATGGAAACATCATCGTAGCAGACTGGGGAAACAGCAGGATCCAGGTAGATTAAATGCTAATGTGTGTGGTTAGAGCGGTTCGTATTTGTTAAAAGGGAAGAATTGGCTGTCCTCCAAACTGGAATATTTTCTCTCCTCCATTGGTTAGATCATAAGACCATAAAAAATCTCACCAGAAGGACCAAACTAAGGATAGAGTAGAAAAAAGGCGCAACCCATTACCAGAGTAAAACCCTCCAACTTGGAGGGTTTAACACAGATTTCACAGGCTCTTAAAGGGTTTAAGGTTAGAATACAAGAAAGCCATTGAACAAATATTTTTATTACCCTCTAACAGAAAATTACCATTTCCCTTACTTGTGAATATAAAAAAAGCACAGTTGGTGGCGCCCGTAGCTCAGTGGGTGGGGTGTCGGCCACATACACCCAGGCTGGCGGTTCGAACCCAGCCCGAGCCAGCTAGAATAACAATGGCAACTGCAACAAAAAATAGCCGGGTGTTGTGGCAGGTCGCCTGTAATCCCAGGTACTTGGGAGGCCGAGGCAAGAGAATACTTAAGCCCAAGAGTTGGATGTTGCTGTGAGCTGTGATGCTACAGCTCTCTAATGAGAGACTCTGTCTCAAAAAACAAAAAACAAAAAACCCAAAACACCATATTTAAAGACAGAATGTTTTCCTTGTAAGATCAGAGCAAGACAAAGATGTCTGCTCTCACCATTTTTTTTCAACAGAGTACTAAAAATTCTAGCCACCATAAAAGGAAGAATCCTTTTTCTTTCTTTCTTTTTTTTTTTTTTTTGAGACAGTCTCACTTTGTCACCCTCAAACTCTTGGGCTTGAGTGATTCTCTTGCCTCAGCCTCCTGAGTACCTGGGACTACAGGTGCCCACCACAACACCTGGCTATTTTTAGGGATGGGGTCTTGCTCTGGCTCAGGCTGGTCTCTAACTGGTGAGCTCAGGCAATTCACCTTCCTTGGCCTCCCAGAATGCTAAGGTTAGAGGCGCGAGCCACCTTGGTTGGCCTGAAGAATCCTTTCTTACATGATAATAATAAGCTTACAAATTGGAAAAGAAGAAATTAAACTGTCCCCATTTGCAGATAAGATTATTTATATAGAAAATCCCAAAGAAATCTCCAAAAGCGTTCTTAGAACTAATAGGTGGTTCATCAAGATTGCAGAATACAGGGTGGTGCCTGTGGCTCAGTGAGTAGGGCGCTGGCCCTATATGCCAAGGGTGGCAGGTTCAAACCCAGCCCCGGCCAAACTGCAACAAAAAAATAGCCAGGCGTTGTGGCGGGTCCTTGTAGTCCCAGCTACTCGGGAGGCTGAGGCAAGAGAATCGCCTAAGCCCAAGAGCTGGAGGTTGCTGTGAGCTGTGACACCATGGCACTCTACCAAAGGGCCATAAAGTGAGACTCTGTCTCTATTAAAAAAAAAAAAAAGATTGCAGAATACAAGATATCGATCAATTGTATTTTTATGTACTAGTGATGAGCATGTGAAAACCAAAATTTTAAATGTGATACTATTTATAACTGCTGAAAAAATAAAATATTTAGGTGTAGTAACAAAGTATGTGTAGTTTTTGGATGCTGAACATAAATGCTGGTGAAAGAAAACAAAGCAGCTCTCAATCAATGGAGATACAACTATACTCATGGAAGTCCAGGCTCAGCAAAAATGTCAGTTGTCTCCAAATTGATGTATAGGTTTAAGATAAAATCTCAGCAGGATTTTTTTGTAGGCATAGATGGCATTATTGTACAATGTATATGGCAAGGCAAAGGGATGAGAATAGCTGAAATGATTTTGAAAAAGTAGGATAAAGTGAGGGGAATCACTCCACCTGATTTCGTGACTTACTATACGGCTACCATAATCAAGACTGTGTAGTATTGGAGGGATAGATATGTAAATCAGAGGAGCAGAATAGACAATCCAAAATTAGCTCCCCCAGTTGTATAGCCAACTGGTTTTTGACACAAATAAGAAAACGATTCAATAGAAGAATGATGGCCTTTTCAACAAATGGAGCTGGAGCAACTAAGATGACCACAGATGAAAAACAGTTGACTTAGGCTGGGGCTCAGTAGTTAATATCTGCAATTCCAGCACTTTGGGAGGCCAAGGTGGGAGAAGCACTTAAAGCTAGGAGTTCAAGACCAGCCTGGGTAACACAGAGAAATCCCATCTTGACAAAAAAGAAAAGTTAGCCAAGTATGATGGTGTACTGCTGTAGCTCCAGCTACTTGGGAGGTGGAGGAAGGAGGATGGTTTGAGCCCTGGTACTTGAAGTTACAGTGAGCTATGATGATGCCATGATACTTAAGCCTGTAGAGCAGGATCCTGTCTCAACAACAACAAAAAGTTGACTTATACAAAAAGTTGACTCCAAAGTCATCATAGATTTATTAATAAATATAAAAGCTGTGTAACTTTCAGAACATAATGTTTTAGAGCATTATGGTTCTCAACCTTCCTAATGCCACGACCCTTTAATATAGTTTCTGTAAGTTGCAACCCACAGGTTGAGAACCCATGTTTTAGAGGATAAACTTTTAGATCTTAGGAGAGAATGTTTAGGATATAGGACTTGGTAGAGAGTTTTTAGATATGATACCAAAACTTTAATCCATAAAAGAGACTAATATATCTATAGTATAAAATACTACTTAGCATTAAAAAGGAATGGCCTAATAATACACTCAGCACCTTGGTTGCATCTCAAGGGCATTATGCTGAGTGAAAAAGCCACTTTTACAAAAGGTCACATACTATGTGATTCCATTTATGTAATAATGTCCACAAAATTACAGAAAAGGACAACAGATTAGTGGCTGGCAAGTGTTAGAGATGGTGAAGGAAGGGGAGCAGGTGTGACTACATGGCAAGAGGGAGTTTTTTTTTTTTGTTTTTGTTTTTTTAGACAGAGTCTCACTATGTCACCCTTGGTAGAGTGCCGTCACATCACAGCTCACAGCAATCTCCAACTGTTGGGCTTAAGTGATTCTCCTGCCTCAGCCTTTCAGGAGAAATGCTATGGGCGCCCACCATAGCACCTGACTATTTTTTTGTTGTTGCAGTTGTCATTGTCCAGCTGACCCAGGCCGGGTTCAAACCTGCCACCTTCAGCGTATGTGGCTGGCGTAACACTATGCTATAGGCGCCAAGCCGATGAGGGAGATCTTAATAGCAATGGAATAATTTTGTGTGTTGAGCACAGTGGTGCATCTACACGTGACTAAATTCCATATGTCCCAAAGTCATTTTGTTGGGTTTTATATGATACTGTAATTATAGAGGATGGAGCCATCTTAGAGGAATCTAGATGAAGGGTACACAAGACCTCTCTCTACTATCAAAATAAAAAGTTAACAAAAACAAGTAAAAGAAGAATAAATTTACATTTTCATGGTTTTGGAACTATGAATGGCATTCGACAATTTGGCTGAAGTTAAAAATATAAAACTGGTTACATTTTGACAGGAAGAAAAAAGGCTTTAAAACACAATTCTGAGATAGGGCCTGTACTCTTTGCTGGACTGCCAAAGTAATCTGTGGCACAAAAGAAGTTTGATTTTTACTCTAAAGTAAGAACAATCATTTAAAATCCTCAAACTGAAGAAACACTGTCCTTACCTCCCGTTTCTCTATGGACACACCTGTGTGGTTCTAAATGTGCATCTACAGAGGTGCTATTCATCTTGCCAAGGGGCCTGTGCTATGCACCTGAGAACTCAGAGTGCCTTGGTTAAGTCTGACAGCATTCAGATGTCTCTGTGAGGACGGCAATGATCAGCAGTTCGGATATGATACAGTTTGAGCATCCCTAATTCAAAAGTTTGAAGTTCAAAATGCTGCAAAACCTTGAAACTTTTTAAGTGTCAGTGTAACACCATATAAGTAGAAAATTTTACACATAAGTACTTAACACACATTTTGTTTCCTGGACAAAACTATTAAAATGTTATATAAAATTATCTTCAGGTGGGCGGTGCCTGTGGCTCAAAGGAGTAGGGCGCTGGTCCTATATGCTGGAGGTGGTGGGTTCAAACCCAGCCCCAGCCAAACAGGGCAAAAAAAAAAAAATTATCTTCAGGCTATATGTATAAGGTGCATATGAAAAATAGCTCATTCATTACATATATGCCAGTATTCCAGAATTCCCCCCAAAATGTGAAATCCAAAACACTTTTGATCCCAAGCATTTTGGCTAAAAATACTCAACCTGTATAGGTGTCTAAAAAACAATTTGAAACTATAAATGTAATACCAAACGCTTTTATTTCTCCTACATATTTATCTTGCTTAAGATTCCAGTTGACATCTACCTTGAAAGAGGCATTCTATATTTCATGAGAAGTATATCAGAACTCTAACATAATACTATAGAAGTCAGAAGCCGGGCAGGGAACTAAGTTCACAAAGCAGTTCTGTGTAGGGCACAGATGCTAAGCTGTTTGTATTGTGGCCCTCATAGTCCTACCTAGTTACACTGCCTTTTAAAGCACCCAGGAGAAATGTAAGGGTCTTGAATTATTCCTTTTATTTTTTTATGGCAGAAACTGACAGACCAAAAGAAGATGATTTCATATCCAAATATACAGTTGACCCTCTATATCCAGGGATTCAACCAACTGAGGATTAAAAATATTCTGAAAAATAAAACAATAAAATAGAGTTATTTTTAAAAGTACAGTATAACAGGCTGGGCACGGTGGCTCATACCTGTAATCCTAGCACTCTGGGAGGCCAAGGTGGGTGAATTGCTTGAGCTTCAGAGTTCGAGACCAGCCTGAGCAAGAAAAAAATAGAAAAATTAGCCAGCTGTCATGGTGGGCATCTATAGTCCCATCTACTTCAGAGGGTGAGGCAGGATGATCACTTGAGCCCAGGAGTTTGAGGTTGCTGTGAGCTATGATGACACCATAGCACTCAACCCCACCAGGGCAATGGAGTGTGAGACTCTGTCTCGAAAAAAAGTTCACTATAACAATTATTTATATAGCATTTACATTGTTACATTATAAGTAGCCTAGAGAGTACTTAAAAGTATACAGGAGGATACTCATAGGTTATATGCAAGTATTACACAAGGGACTTGAGCATCTGTGGATTTTGCTGTCTCTGGCTGTCCTGGAACTGATCCCCCAAGATATAAAGGAACAACTAGGCATGTTAAACCATTCACTTCTTACAAGTCACTCTTTTCTGTGTGTGGGGGGGTGGGGGGGTGGGGGAGGGCTCTTATTGTATATTATGACTCAGGACCATTCTTCCTTGGTCTAGTTGCTCATTTTTCTCCCTTATGATCGGGGATAAAAAGATTTGAGGCTGAAAGGGGAAAAAATGAAGGATTAACATGAAAAGTAAGGGTCATTCATTTTTCAAGCCTCATCAAGGACTAGACCTACGCAAATACTTATGACCACAGTAGTAACAGAGATCTATCTAGTAGCCAGTGAATGGCTTATTCTATGTCAGTGACTGGGCAAACAGAGGGAGAGGAGAAAAAGCAAGTGGAAAGAAGGATTATAAATATGATAGTGACCTAAACCTAGAGGGTTACTTATATGCTTTTATATTAAAAACATTAACGTAAAGGGTTTTCTAACTCCTATTTCAGCATATTACTATAATTTTTTCCTGTAATGTTCTAACTTCATATTTTTTACAGGTTTTTGATGGGAGTGGATCCTTTTTGTCCTACATTAACACATCTGCTGACCCACTCTACGGCCCCCAAGGCTTGGCCCTCACGTCAGATGGCCATGTTGTGGTTGCAGACTCTGGAAACCACTGTTTCAAGGTCTATCGCTATTTACAGTAATGATGGGCAGTAATGATGGACAACCCTTACAAAGGTCTTGCACTATAAACTGGAATGGATTTCTCGACGCGGGACCAGATTATGACTAAACTTTTTATGCTAGAAGGAATTATTGGTGAATTTTCCAAGGTTATTTCTGAATGTAACAGTTTCCTTAAAAACTGCTTATACAATTTCCATAATTCACCTATGGGGTTTAAAAAACAAACCTCTTCTACTGAATCTGTAAAAACTGCAAATTTTACATCTGTGAACTATGGCTTACAGGACAAGATTTATGTAGTTAAACTAATTTTGCAAACATCTAAAAAAACTAGAATATGTAAAGGTATTTGTTGATCCTGTGAATGGTAGCTTTTGCACAGAGCTTCCAAAAACAAAACAAAAATAAAATTTGTTGTAGTTATATACTTCATTCAGCCTAGGTCACCAGACCCAGGGAGTCTTCTAACCTCACTTTTACGGTAGGTTATTACACTTGTGACATTTTTTTAGTCATCAACAATTACATACATACTTTAGAAAAAGTAAGACACTCTTGCAAAATCCTCCCAGCTCTGATTGAGCAGGCCTCTTGAGTTTAGCACTTAAGAATCAATGCAAATTTCCAAGCCTTTCTGGGTTAGACAAAGATTCTTTTTTGTGCGTTTTTTTCACCACCTCTTTCCTGTGAACCTAGTGTCAGAAAACAAAGTACATCTTCAGGGAAACCTGGAATTCCTAGTGCTTGGAAAAGCATATTACAAAATAATGCTACCTTTTGATAAACAAACTGCCCCCATTAACTCCAGATTAATGCACTGGAATGTAATCAAGAAAAAGTCTTATGTGCCATGTTTTCACACCTGTCTCTCCTTCCACTTCATGAAAGCAAAAGCTTTATCTTCTGCAAAATGTCAGCACATTTAGTAGGACACCAGTATCCTAGGACAGAGAGCCATAAGTAGCCCTTTGGAGGACTGATGGTGTCAACCAAAGGCATGTGATTGATTAATGATTCCCCTTAGAAAGCAGGTGTTACCAAAGTTGTGTTATCTCGAAAGCATTACAGGTAAGGGCATGTTATGGTTATTTATCATTGTTTAATGAATAGTAGAGGTGTTAAAGGACTATGTATACATGATTAGGGTAAGATAGAATGTATTTTATATATATATATGTATAGAACTGAATCTTTGGTGTATTGAAATAGGCAGCACTCTGAAAGACAGAAGTATCGTCCAGCCATGCTTCAGCACATTCCTTTACTACATAGTTTAAAGCCGTCCTCGTGGAGCAAGCCCTAAAACATTTAATTTTTGCCATTTTCCAGGAATGATGGTAATGGCTGACTTTTGGTCAGAAAATGACCTTCTGTGCTTTCCCAAAAAACAAAAAAAAAAACAGGTCAAAAGAAAAGTTGAATTTCTTTTTCTTTTTGGAGACAGGGTCTTGATCTGTTGCCAGGGCTAGAGTACAGTGGCGTCATCATAGCTTATTGCAACCTCAAACTCCTGGGCTCAAGTGATCCTCCTGCCTTGGCCTCCCAAAGTGCTAGGGTTACAGTGTGAGCCTGGCTGAAAAGTTGAATTTGAGTGACATTTAATTTAAATATAAATGCATTTTGAAAAATATCAAGACCAATTTAATCAATTGTTAATCTGTCATTGGTACTGTACTATAAGATGTGGTCTTTTTCCACTGTTTAATTTTCTACTCAGTTTTACCAAATAGGATGTCAAGTTTGGCATTTTCAGTAATGACTGGGATCTTTTTCACTGAAAGCACCTTAGAACTGTACTATATGAAAACATTTCCCATATGTATAATTATATGAATGTGATGTTTAATGCTTATTAATTTATAATTCAGTCATTATATAGGACTTATAAAAATTAGAAGAGAAATCTAGCTACTTCCAACTGTCTATTAAACTTATTATGTGCAAATTAACCTCTGAAAAAAAGTTTTTCAGGCAGATTTAGATATTATTTTGTTTTATTTTATTTTAATTTTATTTTTTTGAGACAGAGTCTGACTTTGTCGCTCTCAGTAGAATGCCGTGGCATCATAGTTAACAGCAACCTCTCATTCTTGGGCTCAAGAGATCCTCTTGCTTTAGCCTCCAGAATAGCTTGGGACTACAGGTGCCTGCCACAACACCGGGCTGTTTTTTAGAGACGGGATTTCACTCTTGCTCAGGCTGGTCTCCAATTTCTGAGTTCAAGCAATTCACCTGCCTTCGCCTCCCAGGCTTGGCACCCGTAGCACAGTAGTTACAGCGCCAGCCACATACACGGAGGGTAGCGGGTTCAAACCTGGCCCGGGGCAACTAAACAACAATGACAAGTGCACAAAAAATAGCCGGGCACTGTGGAGGGTGCCTGTAGTCCCAGCTACTTGGGAGGCTGAAGCAAGAGAATCGTTTAAGCCCAGGAGTTTGAGGTTGCTGTGAGCTGTGACGCGACAGTACTCTACCAAGGGCGACATAGTGAGACTGTCTCAAAATTAAATAAATAAAAATATTATTTGAGCCTGTCTATGACAAAGTTATAAAATTCAACATTTTTATGTTAACATTTTTATGTTAAACATTTTATGTTAAGACACTGTTTTCCTAACATCAGTGAAATTGTTTGATTTTAAACATTCATATTTACTGATTGCCTACTAGGTTCCAAGCACTCCTTTGAAGCACTGAGAACAGATTGATGGATAAAACAGATAAAAGTCCCTGCCTCTGGGTGGCGCCTGTGGCTCAGTGGGTAGGGCGCCGGCCCCATATACCAAGGGTGGTGGGTTCGAACCAGGCCCTGGCCAAACTGCAACAAAAAAATAGCCGGGCGTTGTGACCCTCGCCTGTAGTCCCAGCTACTCGGGAGGCTGAGGCAAGAGAATCGTCTAAGCCTAAGAGCTGGAGGTTGCTGTGAGCTGTGTGATGCCATGGTACTCTACTGAGGGTGATAAAATGAGACTCTGTCTCTACAAAAAAAAAAAAAAATTCGTGCCTCTGTGGAGCTTACATACTGGGGAGGCAGTTTCATTTTGCAGTTTACTAAAATTCTGCATAAAAGATAAGCTAGGCTCTTGATAGTTCTTAGACTGTAAAAGAAAACTTTTCAAAATTGGTTAAATTAATTTTAGTTTATTTACCCAAGAAAAAAGTGGCTTCCTATTCAGATTGTGTCACAGGCTATTAATCAGAAAACTAGTTTACTTAAAGAGGTTTTTTTGCACAATACACTTGTGAACTTAGGAATTAACTTATAAACTTAGCCATCCATCATATATCATACCAGGCTAGATATCTCAATAGTGAACTGAATAGAAAGCTAATTTTTTTTTTTTTTACATGTCAATATGGGCACAAACTGGAATGAAAAAATAGGTTGGTTCAGACCTGTTCTACCATCTGTTTCTAAAATGCATGTTGTGGGCACTCCAAGAAACACTATATTTTTACCCCAAAAAACCATGCAGTCATAAATATTATAAGTAATATTTCACATTTGGATACATATGTGTATTTACTGTACTTTTTGGTAAGCATATTTTGGGGAGAAAGTGCTGCTAAGATACAAATAGACAAGATTTAAATGAAATTTTGTCACAGTCTATGGAAAATGGTTTCTGGTAAACTGAGAAGGATATTAAAATAAGTGGCTTTTTTCCAGGCTACCATTGTTTGATTTCTTTGTCAAGTGTATAGAACCTGTCATACATTCATGATAAGTAGCACTGAAAAATAACTCGTTCAGACTTCCCCTGGGCACTTACGGCAAAATATTGCCGGTTTAAGATTTGAGGGTCAGTGGCGATGCGTTCCCTGCCAATACAGATGCCCCCTGCTGGACATGGGGAGGCAGGGAGTCACTTGACCATCCAGAATACAAAGCCTTTATGACTGTTTACCATTTTTTTATATGATACTTAGAATTTTAATCAAACTTCAGTCTCCAGGACTAAAGAAGTTCCCAAGTTTCCTATTTTAATTTACTCCTGACTATAGTTGAGGCAAGTAAATACTCCAGATCCATGTAACTAGAACAACCTTGCTTCCACTACTAATATACAGGGTATATCGTCCTACCATGGAGTTAACTGGAATAGCAGTGCACTAGCAAGTATCTGTGGATCCTTAACGCTAAATGGCTAATGTGAATGCTTTGGTAATACCTACGGAGTTAACTGGAGGAAATAACAAATGACATTAGGTAAACTGCAGATTACATTAAATGGGAAAAATCTTTTTGTACATTTGGACTCTATAGTATCCTCTCTATTCACCAGCTTCTGAAAAGGGAGGAGTGTTTTTAGTTTAATTTAAAAACAAGACATTTCAAAGTAGGATAAAATTGAAGCTATTTGATGCAAACATCTAACTTTGCTTAAAACCGAAAATCGTAATACTGTTGCTTTCTGTAAATGTTGCAGGGTTTTAAAATTTATGATTATTTTAATATTTTTGATAACTAGGAATCTAGTATCGCCATAAAGGAAACTAAGTGCCCATTAAAGATTTGTTTGGTATAAATAAATAAATTTTTGTTTTGTTTTAAATGACAGTAAGCTACAAATCATGACTCTATCTTAAAAACTTTCTAAAGATGAATTGTGTGGCAGTGATTGTGTGGTCTGTTTGTGGAGAATGTATGAAAGCTATTAATCAATATTCTAGAATAGATTAATAAATTGGCTATGTTGTTCTAATGAATGTACAGCACTTCCATTAACTTTTGAAAGCAACACAGCCTTAAACTCAATGCTTTTGCTTTATGACATGGGAATGTTCTGTCATCAATGGAGTGTGTTCTTGTAATAAAATTGTTTATATCATTCTCAATTCTATAGCCTTTCTATCCTATGTATGAATACAAAGGGGTTTTTTTTTTTGCCTTTTTTTTTCTTTTTAGATTTGGTACATTCCATCTTTATAGTTCTGTTTCATGTTTTGTGTATAGAATACTAAGTCTTGCACTCTCTGACATTGATACTAATCAATTCTCATCATTTGTTCTTTTATGAATCAAAATGTTAACTGCCTATTTAAAGAAAAGAATGAACGCTGTGCATCAAAGTGTTTGTACGTTCGTAGCTACATATGTACCACAGTATTTTGGATGCTTTAGTCTACAATAAAACTTTAATTGTCTTGAAACACAGGAGAAACAAGATTCATGTGTATCTTGACCATGCACAAAATCTCAAATCATTATAATAAAGCTTGTTTTCTCCGCTTCCAGGGTGAATATTTATTTCACATTGTTTTCTAAGTGAAGGGGTATGGAGGAATGTTCTAGAATATATAGCCGAGACCAGTACCACAACCACACTGTTTATACTAGTGAATAAAAGCTTGGTAAAATTTTTGTTGGATATGACACTAATAATGTTAGTATTTAGGATGTATCTTTGTTTTTTTGTTTTTGTTTTGTTTTGTTTTTGAGACAGAGCCTCAAACTGTCACCCTGGATAGAGTGCTGTGGCATCACAGCTCACAGCAACCTCCAACTCCTGGGCTCAAGCAATTCTCCTGCCTCCACCTCCCAAGTAGCTGGGACTACAGGCACTCACCACAATGCCCAGCTATTTTTTGCTTGCAGTGGTCATTGTTGTTTAGCAGGCCCAAGCTGGATTGGAACCCTCCAGCTCAGGTGTATATGGCTGCCACCTTAGCCACTTGAGCCACAGGTGCCGAGCCATGTTTTGTTTTGTTTTTGAGACAGTCTCATTTTGTTGCCTGGGTAAATTGTCATGGTGTCATAGTTCACAGTAACCTCAAACTCTTGGGCTTGAGCAATCCTCTTACCTCAGCCTCCCAAGTAGCTGGGACTACCAGTGTTCATGGCAACTCTTGGCTAGTTTTTTCTATTTTCAGTAGAGACTGGGTCTTGGTCTTGCTCAGGCCAGTAGGCTATATCTTAAACAGGAATTTGGAGAATTTTGGTACATATGAGCCCTTAAAAGTTATAAAAATAAGGCTGGGAACAGTGGCTCACACCTATAATCCTAGCATTTTGGGAGGCCAAGGTAGGTGGATGCTTGTTCTCAGGAGTTAGAGGTTGCTGTGAGCTATGACAATGATGAGGGCTCTCTACCTAGGGCAACAGAGAGACTTTGTCTCAAAATAAAGCAGCCTGATTAAGTGTCTCATCTGGGATGTTCTTCCTGGAAGTAGGAAACACACACCCTACTGTCTCACATTAGGCAAGAACTGCAAAGACTGCATTCTGCTGCCAAAATTATTTCCTGCCTACAGACACCTGGCCAATTGTGACATGTTCCAGATACACATTCCATCTCCTCAATGCCTCCTGCTCTCAAGATAGAAAAAGCAGTCTGTAAACCCCTAGATAGAGAGCCACATGGGCTTTTCACTTGGATTTACCCTTCCATTGCTGGAGGTTCTATTCCCCCTCTTTCGCTTATCTATCAATAAACTCTATCCTTTTGCTTACTCATGTAATCTGTGGATTCATTCTTGAACTTCTAGACCCAAAACTCAGCTGAAAGAAATTAGGGCTACACATTTAGTACACATTTATTTATTGCCATGTGAACTAAAAATCCCACGCCCTTTGACCGGACCCCCCCCTTTTGGCCAAGGGAATGCCTAAAACTGAGTTCCTCACCATGAAAAAGGAGATCAGACATGCCTTAGCATGCCCCTCCCCTTACAGATGTCCTCTGTGTCCCATTAACAGGCCTAAACTATGCAAAATGAGAAAGGACTCTAAGAAAGGGGATTGGAGTGGTGGTGGTGGTGGAAAACCTGGGAAGTCTGGAAGGCCCATAAGAATATGGATATGAAGTAACCTAGGTAATCAATGACCAATAGAAAGAGTCAATGACAAATAGAAAAGGTCAATACTGCCAGGAGGTGCAGAGAGGCCAATGAAAGACTTGCAGCCAATGTTAAAGTAAGTATTTAAAACCCCTGCAGGCCTTTATTCTGGTCTCACTTTTTTTCCTTCTTGAGAGTGGTACTGGAATTTCTTCTTCAGTAGGTCCTTGGACTCGGGGATTCGAAGAATGAACCCACTGACCACAGATCAGTGGTAAGATAGGATTTTATTAGAAAGGAATACAGAACCCCGAAAAAAGCAACAGCGTGGGGCGGCGCCTGTGGCTTAAAGGGGTAAGGGTGCTGGCCCATATGCCGGAGGTGGTGGGTTCAAACAGCCCGGGCCAAAAACCATTAAAAAAAAAAAAAAAAAAAAAGCACCAGAGCTTCAGGGAAACGGGAAGACCCAAGTTGGAAATTTCTCATATGGGTCCTTTGTATAGGGGTATATATTACTGTTTTGGCCAGGACTTGGTGGGTGGAAAAACATCTTTTCAAAGTTAATGAGTGCATTAACAAATTAATGTAGTCCCTCCTCCACTAGGGCAAGGTTATCTCAGGGAAGGGATTAGGGTGTGCTGCTTACTCAAGGAGGAACTACCCAAAACATTTCAGGGTACTTTGTTCATGAGCTCACTAGAGCCCAGAGGGTGTGGCCTGGAAAAGGTAGCCTGTTTGTGCCTTGAAATGGGGGTCTGATTTCTGAGCTCGCGTGGGCCTAGAGAATGGGGGAATTCTGTATCAACCAACTCTCTTTGGAAGTGCCCTAAGCTTTCTCTTTGTTCTGCTTAAATAATGTCTTTGTCACCTGAAATTTGTGTAAGTTATTTTTGCTTTTTTTTTTTTTTTTTTGAGACAAGAGTCTCACTATGTCACCCTTGGTAAGAGTGCTGTGGTATCACAGCTCACAGCCACCTCAAAATCTTGGGCTTAAACGATTCTCTTGCCTCTGCCTCCCAAGTAGCTGTGACTACAGGCACCAGCCACAATGCCCAGCTATTTTTTTGTTGCAATTGTTTAGCTGGCCTGGGCTGGGTTTGAACCCGCTGTAACCACGGTACTATGGGTGCCGAGCCTACTTTTGCTTTCTATACATGCTGCTATGCACTCTAGTTTCCATTGTTGTTTTTTTGCTTGTTTTTTTTAATTTTTTTGAGAGTCTCATTATGTCGCCCTCGGCAGAGTGCTGTGCCATCACAGCTCACAGCAACCTCAAACTCTTGGGCTTAAGCGATTCTCTTGCCTCAGCTTCCCAAGTAGCTGGGACTACAGGTACCCGCCACAACACCCGGCTTTTTTTTTTTTTTCTTGTAGTTGTCATTGTTTGGCAGGCCTTGGTTTGGGTTAGAACACTTTAGCTTCAGTGTATGTGGCCTGCACCCTAGCAGCTGAGCTACAGGTGCCAGGGTGTTTTTACTTTCAATTTCTGCTGTGCCTCGGTTGATCTTTCTAGCTTAGCCCAGTAATCAAACAAGGTCATCTGGGTTCTGGGAACCAGGGGCTCTGACCTTCAACACAAGATATATCTGCAGGTCCTCAATATATACAATAAACTATTTGCATCTGGGCATGGAAGTCTGGTAGTCTGTCTGATTAATAGACCCTTAATTAACTCAGCATTCCTTTTGGCTGACTCCTGATCTATTAGAGCCTAACTCAGCCAGTTGTTGGCCAAAGAATCTTTAAACCCAGGTGGTGCCTGTGGCTCAGTGAGTAGGGCGCCGACCCCATATACTGTGGGTGGCAGGTTCAAACCCAGCCCTGGCCGAACTGCAACCAAAAAATAGCCAGGTGTTGTGGTGGGCGCCTGTAGTCCCAGCTGCTCGGGAGGCTGAGGCAGGAGAATCTTGGAAGCCCAAGAGCTAGAGGTTGCTGTGAGTCCTGTGATGTCACAGCACTCCACCAAGGGTGGTAAAGTGAGACTCTGTCTCTACCAAAAAAAAAAAAAAAATCTTTAAACCCACCTATAACCTCTTCCCCCCCCCACCTCCGCCTTTGAGATGTCCTACCTTTTGGGAGTCAAACCAATGTATACCTTCCATAAATGAATAAATGAATGTATTTTTTCTGAGACAGAGTCTCAAGTTGTGCCCTGGGTAGAGGGCTATAGCATCATAGCTCACAGCAACCTCCAACTCTTGTACTCAAGCAATCCTCTTGCTTCAGTTTTTCTATTTTTAGTTGAGATAGGGTGTTCTGCTCAGGCTGGTTGAATTCATGAGCTCAAGCGATTCACCTACCTCAGCCTCCCAGAAGGCTATGATTACAGGCGTGAGCCACCCACCCAGCCAGAAGAATTGATTTAGGATTTTACCTATAATTCCTGTCTTTCTGAAATGTATAAAACTAAACTGTAATTCCACCACAATGAGTCCACTTGCTGGAGGTTTCTTGGGTGTGCCTCTATGCCACGGTCTTCAAATTTGGCTTAGAATAAATTTCTTTAAATTATTTTATAGAATTGCCGGGCACAGTGGCTCACACCTATAATCCCAGCATTTGGGAGGCCGAGGTGGGTGGATTGCCCTGAGCTCACGAGTTCGAGACCAGCCTGACCAAGAGTGAGACCCCCGTCTCAAAAAATAGTCAGGTGTTGTGGTGGGCCCCTATAGTCCCAGTTACTTGGGAGGCTAAGGCAAAAGGATCCCTTGAGCCCAAGAGTTTGAGGTTACTGTGAGCTATGACGTCATACTACTCTACTGAGGGTGATAAAGTGAGACTGTTTCCAAAAAAAATTTTTTTTAATAAATTATTTTACAGAGTATGGCTTCTTTTTTGTCAACACCCTCTCAGCTGAGGGGACCCTGGAAACACTTTAAAAGTGTTTCCAGCCATGATCCACGGGACATATTAAAGCACAATTACATGTTAACTTTTTTTAGTTAACAGTCATGTTAAGTAGGCACTGGACTAGGCCTTAGTGATACTAAAATATCTGCCATAGAAACAGGTTTGATATTGTAGGAATTAAGTCCAAGAAGGCAATTATGAAATGAAACAAAAGTGCTACAATAAAATGGTACAGAGTGCTGTAGTACTACAGGAGGGACTTGATCCGCTGGTGTGCTGGGAGTGGGGAGCTAAAGAGCAAGATCCTGGAGGCAACAACTGAGCTGTCTAAAGGATTAGAAAGAGTAAGGGAAGTGAAGAAGTGTTCACAGTGAGCAGAAGACCATACCAGACTGACAGCCAATTAAGGTAAAGCTTTCTTCAAATTGGCACCATCATAATTTTTGTTAAATTTATGTATCACTAGTGCAGTGATTTTTTTTTTTTTACTCAGTGGTTTTTTTTTTAGCTCTTTTATTTATTTATTTATTTTTACTGACATACCTACCTTAGTGGTATCTTGGGCAATATATAAGAATTCCAGGAGGCTGGGCATGGTGGGTCACACCTGTAATCCTAAGCACTTGGGAGGCTGAGGTGGGTGGACTGCCTGAGCTCATAGGTTCCAGACCAGCCTGAACCAGGGCAAGACCTCCTCTCTAAAAATAGCCAGGTGTTGTGGCAGGCACCTGTAGTTCCAGCTACTCAGGAGGCTGAGGCAAGAGAATCGCTTAAGCCCAAGAGTTTGAGGACGACAAAGTCAAACGCTGTTCCCCCCCCCAAAAAGAAATGCAGGATATGATGTGCTCATTATACTTTTACTAGTACATATTAAAACATTTATTATTCTACCCACTTACTATTTTTAAATTATCTCATGTACCATCAATTGTATGGTATAATGCTCCAGGAAAAACTGAATTATTGGAACACTGCAAATCAATATACCCCTATCCCTGCTTTAGAAAGAGGTATCGGGCTATAAATTCCTATTTTAGATGCAACTCTGCTTTTAGTGAAATTATTATACTTTAAAATGGTTCAAAAACATTGTACAATAACTTTCAGAGTAATTCAAGTCTCAGTAAATGTTTTTTAGCATTTTCAGGGTGTCAACCTAAACAAGTGAGGGAGGTGAAGAAACTTTCAGTCAATAGAGATTATTAAGACAAAGTTGAACACTTGCCCTGGAAAAACACCAACAGCTGACAAAGCTGTGGCTCTTTTCCTGAAGAGGAAGTTGGAATCTTGAACAGTTTAAAGGCATAGAGACAAGGAAAAAGGTTGGGGGTGGGGACTAGGCAAAATGGTTACAATCTTGGGAGGCCCTGGAGTTAGATCAGAAAAAGGGAGTGAAAGAAGGAAGCGTCAACTATGCAGATGTCCCTAGTCAACTATGCAGATGTCCCTAGCCGGGTGGAAGAATGTCTCATTCAGTATTTCTCCAGTTTTGTCACCTATAAAGTCATAATTCATTATTGGGCAGCGGAGCCAGGCTTTAGTTTTAGGTGCTATTTGCATTTCCTTGCTTCGGAAAAGTCAGCAAGGAATTTGTTTTAATGAATGATCTGTGAGGCCAGTTCTTCATAGGTGCTGGAGGCCTTTGCCTTCTCTTTTGCATAAGGAGTGTGTGTGTGTTGGGGGGATGTGGCCCTGAGAATTTTTTTCTTTTTTAAAGACGGAGTCTCACTTTGTTGCCCTCAGTAGAGCGCTGTGACGTCACAGCTCACAGCAACGTCAAACTCTTGGGCTTAAGCGATTCTCTTGCCTCAGCCTCCCAAGTAGCTGGGACTACAGGCGCCTGCCACAACGCCTCCAGCTATTTTTTAGGGACGAGGTCTCGCTCTGGCTGCGGTTGGTCTCCAACTTGTGAGCTCAGGAAATCCACCCCCTTCGGCCTCCCAAGTATTGAGATTACAGGCATGAGCCACCGCGCCTGGCCCTTATTTTCTTTTTACAAGGGTAAAGAGACTGGAGGTTGGCGGCGCCAATAGCTCAGTGGGTAAAGCGCAGGCCACATACACCGAGGCTGCAAACCTGGCCTGGGCCAGCTAAAAATCAACATGACAACTGCAACAACAAAAAATAGCTGAGCCTTGTGGTGGGCGCCTGCAGGCCCAGCTACTTAGGAGGCTGAGGCAAGAGAATCGCTTACGCCTGATTGTTTGACGTTGCTGTGAGCTGTGACTTTACAGCTCTCTACTGAAGGTGGCACAGACTGTCTCAAAAAAAAAAAAAAAAGACTGGAACTTTAGCCTCTGAACCCGCTATCTAATAGTCAGTAAGTAGCGTAACTTGACCGTTTTGATTTTTGAAATTCATTTTCCTGTTTACTTTTTAAAATCCTAAGGGAAAAACAAATACAGATTATTAAAGGCTGGAAAAGCAGTGGGTAGGCCGGGCGCCTGTAGTCCCAGTTACCCGAGGGGCTGAGACAGGAGAATCGCTTGAGCCTAAGAGTTTTAGGTTGCTGTGAGCTATAATGCTTCAACACTCTACCTAGGGCTACAAGAATAAAAAGAAAGAAAAGAAAAGAAAAGAAAAACAGTGGGTAGTAGTTGGGGGTAGTAGAAGTGACAACGGGCAATGTATTAGACGAGAAAGGAGTCTAGTCCGCCCCAGACTGGACAAATTCGGATGGATGGAGGCAGCGTTTCTTTGCCCAGCAGCGAACTTTATTTAAGCCAAACATAGGCTGAGTTTCCGCTGCGCCTAGAAAACGCGCGTAAAAGCGAAGAAGGCTTAAGACTTTCTTCAAACACAAAGTCACATTTAAAACCGAACAGATAGAGACGGAAGCAATCCCACGACACCCCGCGATCTCCGCGGGGACTGACGCACCCCACCCAGATCCCGCCCCAGGCCCCGCTCCGGCCTCGCCCGCCGCTGGGCGGAGCCGCTAGGGGTCGCTGCACGCCGTGCGGACGACGGTCGGTTTTTCTCTCTGCCACCTCCCTCTCGCTGCTCCGCCCTTGGGAGACAACCGCGCCAAAGTCAAAAGCCCGCCTTGGGCCGCCCCGCCCTCGCACCGCGCGCAGGCCTCGCCGCCCGAAATTCCCGCGCCATGGTAAGAACTGAGGCCGCGGACGCGGGTCTCTCCTTCCTTAACGTCTGGGCCTTACATCTCCTCCGCAGCGTGGCACCTTCGCCTGGCGCTGGCCGCCACGCGAGCGACAGGAGGCGTAGCGGGCGCCGGGCCCTCGGCTTCCCAGCGGAGGAGTCAGTCGGGTCGCGCCACCAGCAGCTCGCTCTTGCCGGCGTGCCCGTGCACACGCCTGACTACTTCGGGAGCCGCGGGGGCGTCCGCCGCCTCCCAGCCAGGGTCTGCCGGCCGCGTCTGTCCCCGGGGCCCGTCCGAGTGGCATAGGTTTAGAACGCGCAGCGCGTTCGCGAACGTGATCCGAGAATATCGCCAACTCAGGGATTTGGCCTAAAGATCACACCTGAGAATCAGAGTTCCCAGCACCTCCCAATTCGGTCCGCCGAAGTGCCGCCCTTTACCCAGAACCCGGAGAGAAATGCGAGCGAGGCGGCGGGCGGCGCGGGGGCACGAACGCCTGCGACGTAAGGCGAGGCCCACCTGGCTTTGCACAGCTGGGTGCTGTGTACGGTAATTTGTAGAGCTTGTTTCTGAACCGTTGACAGTGTTACACGGAACCTGTTGGGGCTTCGCTTTACGCCGGTTATATGATTCCTGTGAAAATCCATTGGCTTTTACCAGTGGTCTCTGCTCTTGTGCTTCGGACTGCCGGTTGTGAAGGGAGTTGTCACTTTATAGGGAACACTGAGCTGAGTTAGTCCTCGTGTGCCATAAGGAATAACTCCTGGGAAGATTCCAAATTGTCTTTCTCTTTGTGAGCTTAATGTCTTTTTGCTTATCACATCATTTTCATAAACCTTCAAAGTCTCGTTCCCTTATTTTTCCTTCTGTTGGCAGAGAATCAACAGCTAATTAAGTGATCAAAGATTTTAATATCTTTATTTAGTTAAGTGGCCGTTATTCTGCCGAGCTAATGGTGGGCAAGTTGTAGGGTATTTGTTTGAAGATACTTGTCCAGATGTAATTATAACTGATAACGGCTTCTTTGTGGTTAAACTAACAAACCAGCCACCTGAGCATAAAATTGTCTAAGAAGCCAAACGGAACCACAGTTAAAACAAATCTCTTAACAGCGCTCTGTGTTATCATATTTCTCTTTATAAAGTTGCTGGCCTCTTAACTGACAACTGTCTTGAGAACAAATACAGCACAATACAGCACAAATACAACTTTTACACTACTCTGTCTTTACACATGAATCACCTAATACTAAATGGTTTAATGTGCTGTTAACTCTTTTCAGATACTTCCCTCTGATAATGGAGAATATAAATGGAGTAAAACTTTTTGTAAGATGGATTTTTTTTTTAAGGCAGGGTCTCTGTTGCCTGGGCTAGAGTACAGTCACTACAGGTGTACACCACCACACCCAGCTAATTTTTTGTTTTAGAGATGGCATCTTGCCATGTTGCCCAGGCTGGTCTCAAAGTCCTGGACCTCAAATGATCCTCCTGTCTCACAAAGTGCTGGAATTATAAGCATGGGCCACCATGCCTGGCCCTTCCTATTTTTTTTATATGTACTGCGATCAGAAATAAATTTAGTGTTATGTTGATCAAAGATGAAGTCTGTGAATTAATAGGTGTTTGTTTCAATTTGGCTGGGCTTTGCTGGGCAAAGAGTTATCACAAGTCCAGGCATATTTTTGGAATTGGAGAAGTGTAGTGCTTAACTATGACGGCAGCAAATGACAATCTACTTTTTAATTTTTCAAAATGTAATTATAATTGATCAGGGCTGACTTTAGGAATTTAACAGTTTCTCATTGGAAAATGTTCCTTAAGAATATTTTTATTTATTTATTTTAAACTTTTTCTGTTTTTTGAAATAAGAGTCTCACTTTGTTGCTCCCAGTAGAGTGCAGTAGCATCATAGCTCACAGTGACCTCAAACTCTTGGGCTCAAGCAGTTCTCTTGCCTCAGCCTCTCAAGTAGCTGGGAATAGAGGTGCCCCACAATGCCTAGCTATTTTTTAGAGACGAGTCAGAGCTGGTCTGGAATTTGTAAGCTCAGGCCATCATCCTGCCTTGCCCTTCCAGAGTGCTGGGATTACAGGTGTGAGCCACTGGGTCCAGATTTTTTTTATTTTTATTTTTTTGGAGACAGAATCTCACTGTATTGCCCCAGGCTGGAGTGGTGTTATAGCTCACAGCAACCTGAAACTCCTAGGCTGAATCAATCCTCTTGCCTCAGCCACCCAAGTATCTGACCCTGTAAGTGCCTGCCACAATTCCTAGCTAATTTTTATTTTAAGTAGAGACAGCGTCTCGCTCTTGCTTAAGCATTAGTGTGGAATTTTGTATTAAAAGAACTAAAGATGATTGTTACAACCCCCCGCTTTTTTGTAAATCTTTGTGTTGAAGAAAATTTGTCTTTTTCTTTTAATTTTGTCTTTAGCCTTGTGTATGTATTCTATATATAATGTATGGTAAAATTTATTAACTTATTCATTTCAGTTATAAATATAATTATATAATTTCAAGTTGGCTGAAGTGTATTACATAGTGATAATAACCTGAGTTGGCAGTCATTTTTGATTTGCATAGGTTTTTTTTCTTCTTGCTCTAGTCTACTCTCCTCCACTTTGCTACTACAATTAGCTTACTAAAATGAAACTCGAATCCAGTGGTTCTCAACCTTCCTAATGCCTGGACTCTAATAGTTCCTCATGTTGTGGTGACCTCCAACCATAAAATTATTTTCATTCCTACTTCATAATTGCAATTTTGGTACTGTCTTTTCATGGTTACTAATTGAACGTTATTAAAGCATAGTGATTAATCACAAAAACAATATGTAATTATATATTGTGAAATATTTATTTCTAATTACAAATAAGTGAAATTTTGTCTTGAAGCATGGTGTAGCATGGGTAATAGTCTTAATATAACAACAGTAAACTACATTGCTACATTTTGCGACAGTATGAGTAAAAAGCCAACTTCAATACAAAGGTTGAGATTGCATCTTTCTCACCAGCTCAGAAATTCTCGGGGCAGTCTTTGCAAAAGCACAATGAAGATCATCTTCCACCACAAGTCTACTTCTGTATTTATTTATTTATTTATTTTTATTTATTTTATTTTATTTATTTATTTATTTTTATTAAATCATAGCTGTGTACATTGATATGATCATGGGGCATCATATACTAGCTTCATAAACCATTTGACACATTTTCATCCCAATATTCAACATAGCCTTCGTGGCATTTTCCCAGTCACCGTGGCATGACATTTACATTTCACATTTGCTGAGTTTCACCCTTGCCCTTGTGAGATGCCCCGTAGGTGTGATTCCACCAATACCCCTCCCTCAACCCCCCTCCCCCCTCCCTCTTCTCCCTTTACCCCTTTCCCCTATTCTTAGGTTGTAACTGGGTTATAGCTTTCATGTGAAAGCCCTAAATATCCAGCATCCCTTCATGATCAGAACACTCAAGAAAATTGGTATAGAAGGGACATTTCTTAAATTGATAGAGGCTATCTACAGCAAACCCACAGCCAATATCATATTGAACGGAGTTAAATTGGAATCATTTCCACTC
>CAUYPK010120822.1:0-10129 GCA_963574355.1 Loris lydekkerianus
GAGCCACACCACGCAGTGACCTGCCAAAACAGACAAACACTCACACAAAAGCATATAATTTTAACAATAATATATTAAACACATAATATAACATGCTCAGTCAGGTGTTTTTTGTTACCTTGTTCGCCACCCCTGGCCTAGAACTTCCAGTAGTATATTGAATAGAATTGGCAAGTGTGGGCATCCTTGTCATATTTCTAATCTTAAAGGAAAATCTTTGAGCTTTTTACTACAATGTCTGCATCCACTATAGTCTTGTAACCTGTGGTTATTGCATGAGATACATTCCTTCTATACCTAATTTTTTAAGAGATTTTTATCATGATTGGTGAATTTCAGCTTTTTTGAAGGTATTGAGATCATCATATGACTTTTATCCTTCAACCTGTTAATGTGGTGTATCATATTTGTTGATGTGTGTGTATTGTGCCATCCTTGCATCCCAGGGATAAATCGCACTTGATTATGGTATATGAACTTTTTAATGGTCTGTCACATTCAGCTTTCTAGCATTTGGGAGAAGATTTTTTATATATATATTCATCAGGGATATTGGCTTATAATTTTATTTTTTTTATTAAGTATTTTGTACATGGATCATAAATACATTTATGCCCATTTCAGTGTGTTGATTATTTGTACAAATTGGAGTGCTTACATCATACTAATCAGCATAGCTTTCATCTCATTTACCCAAGTATAGCATTAGGACATTTGTGTTGTACACATGATAGAACCAACTTGTACTTGCAATGTGCTCCCTACTTGTGGTCCCCCTACTATCCCTCCCACCCTTTCCCCATACCTCCCCCTTTCCTTCCCTCCTTCATCATAGCCAAAAGTTGTGTTTCATTTTTCATATGCAAATGTGAATTATAATAAATTGGTTTCACAGTAGTACTGAGTACACTGGATACTACATGGATGGAGCTGGAAAATATTCTTCTTAGCAAAGTATCTCAGGAATGGAAAAGATTATTTTGAAAAGAGATTTTGGAGATTAGGAAAAGGAGCTAATGATAAAAAGAAACAAAGGAGGGTTGCTGAGCAATCGATAACCAACTTTCTGCTTCCATTGATTACTGGATTATTTACTTTCTTACAATCTCATAACAAGCAGGGAGTTTTTAATCCCTCACAATAAGAATCTTTACAGCTTGCTTATGTGGGCATCTCTTCCTAACCTCTCACCCTGTAATTGTTTTATAAATGAACACGGAACAGCACCCCAGGGAAAATCTGCTGGACACATTCCTAAAGAAAAGTTACACTTGAGAAACTGGTTTACAGTGGTGCCAAAGACAAGAATTTCTAGGATCATAGATACCGAATTGCAACCTTGCAGGTTGCTCAGTCCAATTACCCTGGTATTGCCACCCTAGGGAGATGGAGGTCAATATAGGGCCTCTCTTGAAGTCAACCTAAGAGGTTGATTTTCTGAAGTACCAAAATGTCTTATTAAAAGAGATTTCAAATTTAAGAGGTTTATAGTAAGAAATCTCAAGATAATTTTTTTTTATAAAGTTCCGAGATGTTTTTAGAAAATCACCACAAGTTCTGGTAGATACTATAATTTGGCCCTTTTTAATAGTAATTTTTACTCTTTTGAAGTTATGCCCAAATGGGAATGTAAATATCTATGTTTTATAAGTAACCATTGCCAAAAAATAAAAAATAAAGTAAAATAAGCATGTAAGAAGATTGTTATTCATGCTTTGAAATGATGACTTGCATTTTTACAGATTTTGTTATGGCTGCATGTTGAAGTATTACTGTGAAGTTGTTTGATCTAATAAAATCTCTTAGGGGAGGATTTCATCTCCGTCATCCTCTCTCTTTGATTTTCTGCCTCTCTTGCTCTTGTTGCCATCTGGCTCTGTCCTTTTCTACACAAAAATAGTTTAATTATCACTCATATTAAAATAAAACAAAAAACAGTTTCATTTGTATATAAATGGAGAGAGAGAGAATAGATAAGTAGATAGATTTCCATATTGCCTAAGTTACTTGAAAGTGTTTTATTTTTTTCAGCCACCAATTTTTAACTGCCTGCTGGATTTTTTCTCTCTGGATCACAATGGACCTCTAAATTATCTAATTTAACAGACACTTTTCCATCGTTGTCTGCATCTAACAAAGTTTATTGCCTGTACAACAATCTTCCCCTCTCTTCTTCCCCCAAGATTTTTTCAGGAATCAGGGGACCATATGCTTCCTGATAGCCTCAGTCCATCCAGGAGATCTCATGCCCTCTGACATGGGTCTATGATGCAACTTTAGCCAAGGGGCATGTATTAGTTGTCCATGGTTGCTGTTAATGCACTACTTGTACATTTAATGTCTTAAAGCAACACAAACATAACCTTACAGTTTGGGATGTCATATGTCTAAAATGAGTCTCATTGAGTTAAAACTGAGGTGTCAGCAGGGCCACACTCCTGCTGGAGGGGCTGGGGAGAATCCATTCCCTGGCCTCGGTTCCCTGCATGCCTTATCTCATGCCTGCATCTTCAAAACCAGCAACATTGGGCCAAAGATTTTTACACTGCCACCTCTGTGGTTCTTCCTCTCTGCCTTCCTCTTCCAGAAGGTTATGTGTAATTACACTTGGTCCACCCAGATAATCTAGGATAATATCTCCATCTTGAGGTCAGTAGATTGATAACATTAATTTTTTTTGAAACCATAATTCTCCTTTGCACATGATATAACCCATTCACAGATTCTAGGAATTAGGACATGCCCCAGTCAAGGGACCGTTATTCTGTCTACTAGAAAGTGTGAGAAGAAGTCTTATGAGCAAGGAAAGAACACTCCCTCTCTGCGTCCAGAAGTGAGCCTTTGCATACACTATCCAGATTTGGCCGGTCAGTTTAGGGTTATGAGAGGAATTGGCCTAAATGGGACAATCTTTATCATGATAACAACATATGCTGGATGTATGTAGTACTCCAGAGTAAACCACCCCAGGGCAATTTTAACTCTCCTTCTTCTAACAGGGGTCCTCAAACTTTTTAAACAGGAGGCCAGTTCACCATCCCTCAGACTGTTGGAGGACCAGACTATAGTTTAAAAAAAAAACTATGAACAAATTCCTATGCACACTGCACATTATCTTATTTTGAAGTAAAAAAGCAAAACAGGGACAAATACAATCACACTGCCTCATGTGGCCCTGGGGGCCACAGTTTGAAGACTCCTGTGAAAATAAAATTAGATTTTTCTGTATTCCCCATGCTTCTGGAGTGTGACTGTCTCCGTTTCCTCCTACCTCCCAAGCCGTTCCTACCCAGTTTCATTCAAAGAATTTTCTCTGCTTACTTTGATTGTTGGTTCTCACACCTGGCCCTGTCTTCAGCTTCTTTCACCTCTCTGTTCCCCTTTAAGGCTTTAACTGTTCTTTACACACTGATTCATATTTTCTACCCCTATTCCAGAAGCTTCTGCTAACTCTAGATTTTTGCATTTGCTATGGTTTGAACATTCTTTCTAGAACACATGTTGAAACTTATTCCCCAATGTGGCAGTATTGAGAGGTGGGGCCTTTAGAGGTGATTCATGGATTAATGGGTTATTGTGGGAAGGATCAGAGTCTTTACATGAAGAGGAAGAGAGACCACATTAGCACACTCATCCCCTTCAGCCTGTCATATGCTGTGCTCTCTGGACATTCTGTCAAGTCCCTACCAGCAAGAAGGCTCTCACCATATGCAGTCCCTCAACCTTGGACTTGTAAGCCCTCATACCTGCAAGAACAATTCCTTTCCTTTATAAAGTACTTAGTTTTAGGTACTTTGTTATAAACAACAGAAAATGGACCAGGACACCTTCCAAATATCTATTATACATTTCTTTTCAATATTGCCTGGGTCTCCCCTCCTCAACTCAAAATGCGTTGCTACATTTTGTTCTTTCCTGAGCATCCTGATATTTTCTCCCCATCGGTCAATGATTCCAATACTTCATTCAGTTAACCAGGTCTAATACAGGGAGGATTGTTTCCATGCCTTCTAACACAAGTCTCTAATAGAGACTCTCCCTATTGAATTAACTGTGGAATCCATAGCTTCAACCTCCTAAAAATACCTTTGTTGTCCCCCAGCCACGTTGATAGTCATGACTTTGGTCCCTTATTTCTCGCAATACAAAACTCATTTCACCTTCTCTCCCTATATCGAAGCTTTAAGAACAACTCAATACCTCCCCTGCTCTTGTGGAAGTGACTCTTTCACAAGTAAAATAAGATCACATCATTCCCTTGCCTAAAACTCTTCCATGGATTCCATAACTTTTAAGCTAATAATAAACATTCAACAAATAATGTCCTTTGTATCCTGTTTTCATTTCCTGTTTGCTACAATCTGTTCACTCAAGTACTTTCTGCTCCTTGCAGTCTTCCACTGGCTCCCAACAGTGATTTACAAGTTCCTCTTCGTGCTACCCAGGTAGCCATACCCACATTAAAAGTAACAGTTGCCACTTCTTACCTGCTTTGTTATGTGACACACACAATGAAGTGCTTTACATACAGAAATTGACTTAATTTCCATAGAAAACTATTAAGATTACTTAGTTTGCAGATGGGGAAAAAAATATCCAAGGCTGTTTAATGCTACTGTCACTTCATTCTGTGGTCTATTGTCTTTTTTCCCTTTGGAATAGTTTAAGAAGGGATCATTTGTATATGTCACCAATTTGAAAGTATGATGAAAACAATTTCATGTGTTGCTGTGAGTGGATGTTTGTGTGAATGCAAGAAAAACATATGTGACCTTAAAAAATCAAAGTTGAAGCATCTGTAAGCTATATTTCTCTTCATCAAATTCTCCTGCAAGAAAACAATTCATGCTGCTTTGAAGGCTGGTTTTAAAGGATTCCCACTTGTATAAAGTACTTATTTAGAATACTTTGAGAGAAGGAATTATAATTTATATGTTTTTCAATACTTAATATATGGTCATAGCAATTTTGTTTCCTACAGATTTGATAAGCAAATGGAATTCCTATTAAATTAAGAGATCTATGCCAGTGTATATGTATATGAATAAATGTGTTTGTAACATTTTACCCTCTGTTTATACAAATAGAGCATGTGACTTGAATATAATTATTCATTTTTGTTTCCCTACCACTTTCCAATGAGCTCCCTAGTGGCACAGCCACCCCAGATTCACCCCAGATTCCATGTGCCTCCTACAAGTACTCAACAAGCAAATCAGAACATTAAATTATCAGCTGTGGATGCTGACTTTCCCTCTCCCATCCCATTTATGTGGCATTTTATTATATGCCACATAAATACTCAAGACAGAAAGAAATCTTTATTAAATTTCTAGTATGACATCCTGATAGCCTCAGTTAGAATTAGAATTACTATTGGTTAAATTTGTTGGACTGAACTACAAACTGCCACAATTCATCAGATTTTTCAGAAACTGTACATGTGAATTGAATAGGGATATTATGTGAACACTACTCAGTTATCCCAAGGCAAATAAGGTAACAATATAAGCGCCTTTGCCACAGTTTCAAAAACCAAGATAAGAATTTCACTTTAAGAAATGTATATCTTGGGTGGCGCCTGTGGGTCAATGGAATAGGGCACTGGCTCCATATGCCGGAGGTGGTGGGTCCAAACCCAGCCCCGGCCAAAAACTGCAAAAAAAAAGAAATGTATATCTTTCTCAGATTGTTTTTGTAACACTTAGCTGATCTTTTTCTCACACTGGGAAGCTATTATTATTTTGTGACTCCATATCATCCTTTGCCAAATAAATGACAAATTTTGGATGGCAATCACATCATATTATGAAAGTACACATATGAATGTTTAAAATCTGTTACAGTATCTCTGAGATATTCTAAATGTTTATTAGGAAATGAATGGTCTCTTTAAGCAGAATCTCTAAAAGGCATCTAAGCTACAGACATTCTGGGCATTTTAAAGACAGAGAATGCTAATTGAGTATCTGGGTATTCATTACCATATAACTTTGAAGAATCCTTGGTGTGGCAGAATTGTGAGGCAGAGCTAATAGCACTGCAGGTTAGGAAACAAAGCACCCGGAGGAAAAAGGCATGGTGTTGATTTTTAGTTAGCAATTTACAGCAAATGAGACAGCATGGATAACAAAGACAGAGAAAGACTCTGTTCTTAGTGAGAACACCTGGCAGATGATATGATTCAACCTGAAGTCCCCATCTAGAAAGCTTTACACAGAGGAAGCCTTGCCTGTTGTTGCTGGAGGAATGAAACTACACTGGGACCTGTTCAACCTGACTTCAGCAAGAAAAAATGGCTGAAATCCCTAAGAGCTACACATCCACCCAAATAAATACTAATCAATCACACAGGAAACAGCCAGAGTTGGAGAAAGGAGGTCGGATCCATAAATAATCACTTTTTGTCTCTAGTCTTTCCTTCTGGGAATGAGTCTTATCTTTCCCTTCTTATCTCTGCTCTTTTTCTATGATTTATTCTTCTCTGCCTGCCTCCCATTTTGCCTGTCTTCTCTCCCTTCCTTAAAATTCATCTTCTTTTCCCAAATTTCACCCTCTTATCTATGTCATCATAAGATACAATTTTAAACATTTATAAATAATTTTAAAATAACATAGATCAATTTTATATTAATAGAAATAAAATAGACTTGTTTAAAAGCACATTTATAAATGACCAAAGTTGCATTCATTTAATAGTTTTTACTCTTTATTGAAAAAGTACATTTTTTAACCATTGTAAAAAAAAAAAAAAAAATCTGCAGGAATTTGAAAGTAAAAAGAGAAAATTCTTGACTTCAGTTTAAACATTAAAAACTCATTTTTTGACAGACTTGTCTTAGAAATTGATTTCTCTGGCTGCAGACCCTCAAAGTAAATTGCTCTAAATGATACGGTGTTTTCGTGTATGTTATATAGCAAAGATGGTCATTAATCAACACTAAATTCATTCTTTTTTTCCCTCTACATTCAGCATATTATTGTCTTATTTTTGGTTTAGATTTTCTTCTTAATTCAGGGAGCTAAATCTAGATTTATTAGTAAATATTTTCAGTTACTTAAAATGTACTCAATTAAAGCTGGCCATGGAGGCTCATGCCTATAATCCTAACACATTGGGAGGCTGAGGCAGGTGGATTAATTGAGTTCAAGAGTTCAAGACCAGCCTAAGCAAGAGCAAGACCCTGTCTCTACTAAAAATAGAAAAATTAGCTGGGCGTTGTGGCGAGCACCTGTAGTCTCAGCTACTTGGGAGGCTGAGGCAAGAGAATTGTCTAAGCCCAAGAGTTTGAGGTTGTTGTGAGCTATGATGCCACAGCACTCTACCCAGGGCAACAGAGTGAGAGTTTGTCTCAAAAATAAATTGAGTTCTTAAGGAGATAATTTAAATTCAATTCAAGGTAAGTATTTATTAGATTTGAAGAACTACTTGAAAAATGACATAAAATATATGTTGGAACAGTTGGCCTTAAATTTTGCACACAATGGGCAAGTTTTAAAACCTATCATTCTTTAATGGCTATTATCAAAAACTAAAAGTAGGGCAGCTCCTGTGACTCAGTGAGTAGGGTGCCGGCCCCATATGCCAAGGGTGGCGGGTTCAAACCCAGCCCTGGCCAAACTGCAACCAAAAAATAGCCGGGCATTGTGGCGAGCGCCTGCAGTCCCAGCTGCTCGGGAGGCTGAGGCAAGAGAATCGCGTAAGCCCAAGACCTAAAGGTTGCTATGAGTCCTGTGATGTCATGGCACTCTATGGAGGGTGGTAAAGTGAGACTGTGTCTCTACAAAAAAAAAAAAAAACTAAAAGTAACAAGTAGTGAGGAAGTGGAGAAAAATGAACACTTGTATACCATTCATAAGAATGTAAATTAGTCCATTGTAAACAGTACACATGCTTGTCAAAAACCTAAAAATAAAACTACCATATGTTCCAACACTTCCACTATTAGGTATGTAACCTGTATGTCAAAAAGATATCTGCCATCCAGTGTTCATTGCAGCATCATTCACGATATTTAAAATATGGAATCAAATTAAGTGCTCATCAAGAGATGAATGAATAAGGGAAGTATGGCCCATATACACAAATGGGTTACTATTCAGCTGTGAAAAACAAGGATATTCTGTCTTTTGTGACAAAATGAATGACCCAGAAAACATTATGCTAAGTAAAATAAGCCAAGCACAGAAACACAAGAACCACATGTTCTCATTTCTATGTAGAATCCAAAAAAGTTGAACTCAAAGAAGTAGAGAGTAGAATGGTTGTTACCAGGGAGAGAGGGTTTGGGAGATGATGGCCAAAGGACACAAAATTTCAGTGAAGAAGGAGGAATAACTTCAAGAGATCTGCTGTACAACATGGTGACTAAAGTTAATAAAAATGTATCATGTACTTGAAAGTTGTTGATAGTAGATTTTCACTATATGTTTTCATATAGTAGTAGTAGATTTTCACTATATGTGAAAATATATATTTATGTTTTTACTATAAATGATATGTACGTGTGATTAAGAAAATAAATATCCTTGTACATTTTTATTTTATGAACTCACCCATTAATAAGTTAATATTTATTGAACAATTACAAACAAAAAATAATGAATGAATAAACCATCACTGAGTAGGAGATAAGTAGCTACCACGATTAGGTTTGGGGACAATATAAAAAGAAAGAGAATGGCTGTGATATTACACTATATAAAAGTTTATTTTAAGCCAACAATAGTCATTTATTAAGTACTAACATCTGAACATTAATCATTATATTTCCTGTTAAATACATATTATGAGGAAAAAAGAAGACCTAATTTGAAGCACTCTATTAACACCACAATTTCTAACAGAGTAAGTTCTTAGCTAAATGTATTGGTATACTTTTTGTTTTATTACACTCTGGTGGAACTTCAACTATTTACTACATGTCCTGAAATTCTTATGAAATTGGCAGCCCTGACTGTTGATAATAAGTGGCATTTAACCAGTAAAACCCCCATGCAACCCCTCCTAAATCCAAACAAAAGATTCATGAAGACTCAAAACAAGATAAAAACTTACAACTATCCACAACCAAGACTAATAGAATATCTGTACCTTAAATAGATTGAGATGATCATAAGTAGGCTCAGCTCATGTCATATCAAATTTGAAATTATGAGAATGAGACCACATTTTTTTCTAATGATGGAAAGGCATATGATTGCTCAACCAAAATCTAGCTCCTGGATAAAATTTTATGTTCTATACTAACTGGAAATTGAGAATTATTTCTTCTACTCACAACTATTCATTCAAGAGAAGCTAACCAGCATATGACTCGCTTCAAAAAATAAAATGATTCCTATCTTTTTATATTTACACAGCAAACAGCCCTCAGAAAATAAGAGTACAGAAAGTAGAAAACAAACATTTTTATTTCAACCAGTAAATAAAGATTTCTGGATAAAAATAAATAATATGGGGGTAAATGTGAATGTTGGAAGTGGCGGCTTTATCTGGATTTTGAAGATTTAAAGTATCATAGAATGATATAGTGATGGGAGAAAATAATTGCATTATTTACAAGAAAGAAGAAGCAATTAATAGCTCTATTGATTCAGTGTGTTTCAGATACTGTTCCAAATCTTGTATGTTAATTACCTCCTTTACTCCTCACAGTATCCTTTTGATGTAGATACTGTTACACTAAACAAAGTTAATGTCAAGCCTGGGATTCAAATCCCTAGATCTCGACTCCAAAACCCGGCTTTTCACCACAGTATTACATATAGTAGGTCCTAGAAAAGTACTTTGGAGCAGCCAGCATATTCGGTAGGAACTAGAAAGAGAATCGGGCATACCAAACTGTGCTCAAACTTTACAACTAAGACCCAGACTCACTCGGGACGTAAGTCAACAGAGAATGATGCAGAAACAGTCACCCAGCTTGTCTTCTCCATCATGTGATATAGAACAAAATAAATGAAGCAACTTCTGAGTGAATTCAAGAGAAAGTATACATTGAAAGCGATTTCTGAGTACAGAAGAAAATGTCAAGACATTATTTGATATCTCTAATAGCACTGGTAAAAAAAAAAAAAAAAAAAAAAAGAAAGAAAGAAAGAAAGAAATAAAGAAAGAAATAAAGAA
>CAUYPK010120834.1:0-24029 GCA_963574355.1 Loris lydekkerianus
CACCAAAAAAACTTACCTATTGTTCTAAGATGTGGCACTTCTTTAAATTTTGCTATAAATTATGTAATGTCCTCTTAAATATGTAAGCATTCAGTAAAAACTTATGCTTTCCTGTGTTTATTAAAATTTTGTTTTCTAATAAGTGCCATTGAACTTAAACCTGATTAATATTAAACAATGTAGGGTAAATAACAAGAAGTAAATAAAAATAAGTTTTGAAAAAAAAATTTTTATCAGATAAATTCTATTACCTCTCCCATTCACTTGATTCACTCTTTCTTTGGATGTATATCTCTGTGTTTATTTATTATTTTTTTAAACAGGGTCTTACTCTGTCACCCAGACCAGAGTATAGTGGCACCATCATAGCTCATTGTCACCTCAAACTTCTAGGTTGCATTGATCCTCCTGCCTCAACCTCGGAACAGCTGCTGCCTCAGGAGCTATAATTCACCATGCCCAGCTAATTTTTCTATTTTTTGTAGACATAGGGTCTCATTCTTGCTCAGATGGGTCTTAAGCTCCTGGCCTCACAACAGAATTCATAATTGCAAAGGTGTGGAATCAACCCAAGTGCCCATCAATTCATGAGTGGATCAACAAAATGTGAGATATATATATATATATATATATATATATATATATTATATAATATGAAAAATATGAATTCTGAAAAGTTCAGGAACTCATTCTAGAAAAAGTGCTACATACCTCATTGTCGAATATCACTACAATCACCTTCAAAGTACTGCCTTTGGGAGACTATGCATCAATGCCAGTGCCTAGGCCACCCTTCGAAGCAACTTTAGAACTCTTTTTCTAGATTGGCTATCAGAGGTGTCCTTGTATTACCTTTGATGTCCTGAATGTCATCAAAATGTCTTCCTTTCAATATTTCCTTTATATTTGGGGAAAGAAAAAAGTCATCGGGGACTAGATCAGGAGAGTAGGGATGGTATTCTAATACAGTTATTTGTTTACTGGCTAAAAAATCCCTCATAGGCAGTGCTGTGTGAGCTGGTACATTGTTGTGATGCAAAAGCCATGATTTGTTGGCAAAAAGTTCAGGTCGTTTTAATCTAACTTTTCCACACAGCCTTTTCAGCACTTCCAAAGTAAACTTGGTTAGATGTCCAAGTGGTACAAATTCATAATGAATAATTCCTCTAATATCAAAAAAGGTCAGAACATTGTTTTGACTCTTGATTTGGACTAACAAAATGTTTCGGTCACAGAGAATTGGCTGATTTCCATCACGCACTTTGATGCTTTGTTTCAGGGTCATACTGTACATCCATTGTGCATCAACAGTGATAATAATATGGCCCAAAACATTGTCTCGCCTCTCCAAAAGGTCTTGACAAATTTTGACTCTCCTTTACTTTTATTCATCTGTGAGCTTCTTCAAGACTATTTTTGCACACAGCTTTTTCATGCAAAGATTTTCTTTTTCTTTTCTTTTTTCTTTCTTTCTTTCTTTTCTTTTTTTTTTTCTTTTTCTTTTTTTTTTTTTTTTTTTTTTTTTTGAGACAGAGTCTCACTTTGTCACCCTTGGTAGAGTGCCATGGCTTCATCATAGTTTACAGCAACCTTAAACTCTTGAGCTTGAGCAATCCTCTTGCCTCAACCTGCCAAGTAGCTGGGACTACAGACACCCACCACACTGCCAGCTAGTTTTTCTACTTTTAATAGAGATGGGTCTTGCTCTTGCTCAGGCTAGTCTTGAATTCCTGAGCTCAAGGGAACCACCTGCCACAGCCTCCCAGAGTGCTAGAGTATATATTTATTGAGGGCCTACTTTGTGTCAGACATTACACTAAATATTCTTGGTAAAAGAAAAAAGGAACAAATTTATTACATGACTTTATGGCACTTTTGTTCTAGTGGCAAAATCAAAAAGAATCAATAAATATATACAAAAAATAATTACAAAATGAAAGAAGGAAAACAGGGATTTTTTCTTGAGACAGTCTCACTCTGTGCCCCATGTAGAGTGCCCTGGCATCAAAGCTCACAGCAACCTCAAACTCTTGGGCTCAAGCAATCCTCCTGCCTCAGCCTCCCAAGTGGCTGGGACTATAGGCGCCCACAACTTCACCCAGCTAGCTTTTCTATTTTTAGTAGAGACGGGGTCTCGCTCTTGCTTAGGCTCGTCTTGAACTCCTGAGCTCAAGCAATCCACCGGCCTCGGCCTCCCAGAGTGCTAGGATTACAAGCATGAGCCACTGCACCCAACAAAAACAGGGATTTAGATAGAGAATAATAGGACAGGCTCCTTAGAAGAAAAAAAAAAAAAAAAAAAAAAGATAATTGAGCTGAGATCTGATAGATGAGAAATACAAGCCAGAGGAAGAGTGAAGAAGATCATTCTAGGAAGAGAGACCAACACGTTCAGGAGCCCTAAGGTGGCTCTCCATAGTCTATTGCAAAAAATGGCCATCATCCTTTTTTCCTTCTTCTATCCAGGTCTTTTGTAATGTTACATTTCAGCTCCTCTCACCAAGAGGTGGAGTCTGCTTTTACTCCCCTTGAACCTGGGCTAGATTTGTGCCTTACTTTGGTCAACCAAATATGCCAGAAGTGACAGTGTACCAGTTTGGAGCCTTGGCCTCAAGAGACCTTGTACACTTCTTCTCTTTCTCTTGGAACCCTGATTGCCACATGCACAGTAGCCTGTGGGGGTGGGGGTGGGGGTGGGATGAGAGACCACAGAACCCGCACAGCCATTTCAGCTGGCGCATCATCTTAAACCAGCCAGCCCCTACTGGTCCAGCAGCTGACCATAATTCTCAGAGAAAACCCAGCCAAGACCAAGTAAATCACCAGATGAGTCCTCCCCAAACTCTCAGTTCAGGAAATTTTGAGCTAAATAGTTTTAGGTCACTTATTTTGGGGGTAGTTTCTTGGTACATCAAAAGTTACTTGGTACACCCTTTGAAATTAAAACAAGGCACTTACCAGAGTAAACTCTCATTTATTCTGCTCCAAACTTCAAAAAAAAAAAAAAAAAAAAAATCCTGCTTTGGCTCAGCACCTGTACCTCAAGCAGCTAAAGCGCCAACCTCATACACCAGAGTTGGCGGGTTCATATCCAGCCTGGGCCTGCCAAACAACAATGACAGCTACAAATAAAAAATAGTGGGGCGTTGTGGTGGGCGCCTGTAGTCCCAGCTACTTGTGAGGCAGAGGCAAGAGAATCGCTTAAGCCCAGGAGTTGGAGGTTGCTGTGAGCTGTGATGGAACAGCACTCTACACAGGGTGACAGCTTGAGGCTCTGTCAAAAAAAAAATAAATAAATCCTGCTTTTAGAATCATTGCATAGTCAAATGTATATATAGTATCCACTGATCATTTATAAACCCAGCCCTTAAGGGCTTGGTTAGAATCCCCTGAAGCACAGGAGCATCACTACTAGCTTCTAGTACAGAAAGGCAGAAAGGGGTTCAGATGAAAGACTCACCTCAGTAAGATACTGGAGAAGGAGGTATGCTCAGGGAAATTTAAAAAATTCAAAATCACACTACAGAGAGATGCTACCAGAGATTGGCTTATTTCTGCAAGAGCTGCAGAAAGGTAATTTTCCCCTAAAAGACAAGTTTTATTTCAGAATTCAGATTACTGATAGAAAGAGAAGGCTAGGGACTCTAAAACCACATAGTAAAAAAGATCAGGAACCCATGTGATTGTGGGCTTTCAGCAGGGTAACGTAATAAAGGCCAAGTTCACCTGTGATTATAAGTGAATTCATTTAAATAGCTCCCTTTGGATGCACTGTATACATAAAGACATATCTGGGCAGGAGGATGGTGGTCATCCTGAATACCCACAATTGGTCTGAGGAAGCCAGAAAGCCCGCACACGTCCCATTCATTGAGCAGGACTCAGCAAATCCCAGGTTGATACATCAAGCCCTTCATATCCACGAGTCATAGTCACTGGCCAGCAGGTCAGCCTGGATCATAGTATGTGGCTCAGAGTGAGGCCAGACTGTATGTAATGTTGAAAGCCTCAATAAATTTCCAGGCAAGCAAGTTAAATTGCAGCCAAGCCTTTCTCAACCTGGAGGAGGTTGCCGATCTGGTGAACTTTTCTTGTGGAGTCAAGCCTTTTAAACTGGGCAAATGGCACCAAAAATGTGGTTCCCAGACCAGCAGTTGGAAACTTGTTACAAATGCAAATTGTATGTCAGCATCCTAGAGAGAGTAAATTGGAAACTGTGGGTGGGACCCAGCAATAGAATTCTAGGTCTTAAATGGCCAGCCCGAGCAAGCTTCTGTACAGTAAGCAGAGTTCTCCACATTTCCCTGAAAAACCTTCATTTGATGATACTTGAAAGCTGAGCAATAGCCACAAGGAGTCTTTTTTTTTTTTTTTTTTTTCAGTTTTTGGCCGCGGCTGGGCTTGAACCCACCACCCTCAGCATATGGGGCCAGCACCCTACTGCTTGAGCTACAGGCACCGCCTGAGACATTTCTTTACTAACGGTTTCATACAGCAAGAAAAGGTCATGGGGCCCTAGTTTCCCAGGGTTTGAAACCAACTGAAAGATTATGCCATGCACTGCTTCTCAAACTTTAACGTTCATAGACATAGCCAGGAATTTGGTTAAAATGCAGGTTCTGATTCAGTAGGTCTCGGGTGAGGGTTGAGATTCTGCATTCCTTAAAAGCTTCCTGGCAATTCAAAAGCTGCATGTCTAAGAACAACTTTGAGATGTAAGGCTCTAGTCCAAATCTGATGTCAAATCCCCTACCTACTGGGTATCCAACTTGGATTTGCCTCAGAATCACTTGAGGAACTTTGAAATACAGAATCCTAAATTTCACTTCAAACCTCTTGCGTCAGAATCTCTTGTAGCTTGCACTACGTACAGCTAGATTTTTTTGGAGACGGGTGTTGGAAAAGCTCCCCAGATGATGCTGATACAGCCAGATTTTCAGCTTTCTCTGCCACTGGACTATATTGCATGCCTACCAAGGTTCATGGTCTTGCAGCTTCTATGCTTAAGCCTTTCTAGGGAAAGGGGCAACAACCCTGAGGGCGCTGAATGCATTTGCACAGAAGCACTAATCATAGCTGTTACACTAGGTCTTTGATCCAGCTTGAGTTAATTTTTGTATGTGGTGTAAGGGTATGAATCCTACTTCATCCTCTTACACATGGATATTATGTTTCCTTAGCAGTGTTTGATGAAAAACCTTTCTCCAGCAAGTGATCTTGGCACCATTGTCAAAAATAACGTAACCACATCTGTGAGGGTTTCTTTCTGGACTCACTATTTATTGCATTGATTTATATGTCTGAAATTTTAATCCAGTATCACACTGCTTTGATTACTATAGCTTTGTAGTAAGTTTTTACATTGAAAATTGTCAGTCCTCCAATTTTACAAGGTTATTTTGGTTATTTGACGTCTTGAGATTCCATATGAAGTTTCTTTCTTTTATTTTGAGACAGAGTCTCACTCTGTTACCCAGGCTAGAGTATCATGACCTCAGCCTAGCTTACTGCAACCTCAAACTCCTGGGTTCAAACAATCCTTCTGCCTCAGCCTTGCAACCTCGAACTCCTGGGTTTAAACAATCCTCCTGGACCCAGCTACTTGCAAGGCTGAGGCAGGAGGATTGACCAGCTAATTTCCAGATGAATTTTAGAATACATTTTTGTATTTCTGCAAAAAACATCATTGGAATTTCGATAGGCATTGAGAGGAAACCTGTCCTTTCCCCCCTGAAACTTCACTGAAAGATTAATTTACAGCTAAGGCAGATTAATAAGAGAACTGTTTCTTTCCAAATACCATGCATACAAGAACCACAAAAATAAGTACCCCATGTCTCAGTGATGGTCAGATACCTCATAGATGCCGTTTAGAAGGGGGTGAGAATGTGAAGTATGGGTGCAGCCAGTGATTGCTAGGGAGGATGAATAGATGGGGTGAGACAGGTTGACCTGTAAATTCACCTGAGAGACAGGTGTTATGTTTTAAATGATTTGGGCCAGGTCTGCTAGCATTCAGGGGGATGAAAGGAACTCAGTCGCCCCCCTTTCATTAGGTCACTCAGGTTTTATGCAGCTAGAGGGGAAATCAATCCCCTTCCAATGCTTTCTGATCTCCAATGGCCTTTCATCGAAAGTATTCTTTATACCAAGTAGTCATGTTTGGGGGTGAAATTTCTTTAGCTCCTTCGGTACCCATTAACAGTGATTTATAACTTTCATGCATTTGTCTTTTAAATCCTATAGAAAGTATAATTGGTGTTGCTAACCAAAATTATGATGAAACTGTCTTATATTTGCCCATGTATTTACCTTCACAGTGAAGCCAGAAAAGTGGCCTGCAAGATGGAGTCTGAGAAGCTAAGCTGAAGCAATACAGCTGACCTAGTCTGCTCAGCCTTCCCCACACCTTCCATGATTATCTAGTTAAGGTTTCTCCCAATCGTAAGGATGTTTATTTCAGGAGACTGAGGAGGTAGTCACACATAGACAACAGGTGTTATGATTGAGAAAGGACACTAAGAAAGGGGCTTGAAGGGGGGTGGGTGGGAGGAAAACCTGGCCTGCTGAACCAAGAAGTCTGGAGGGCCCATAAGAATGTGGGTATGAGGTAACCTAGGTAACCAATGACCAATAGCAAGAGACAATAATCAATGGCCAATAGAACAGGGCAATACTCCTAGAGGTTCAGAGAGGCCGATGACAGACTTGCAACCAATTTTAAACAGACAGGGTATTTATACCCCTGCAGGCCTTTACATCTCCCTCTCTCTCTCAACTCCCTATGGAAGTGCTCTAAACTTTCCCTTTGTTCTTCCTAACTAAAACTTCCCTTAGTTACACTGACACTTGTGCAGGTTACTTTTACTCTGTGTTCATGCTGCCTGTGCTGCTCCAGTTTTATTTTTTGTTTACATTCATTTTTGCTTTCAATTACTGCCATGCCTTGGTTGAACTTTCTAGCTCAGCCAAGTCAACTTTGGTTCAGGGAAACAGGACCCCCCCCCCAACTCCCAACAGTGATAGCGGTAAAGATTACTTAGATGATACGATGTTTTCTATCAAATAAAGTTTAGATTTTCTCGGTTTGTTTCCTTGTATTACCATTATAAAAACTATTAAAATTGTAACTGAGGCAGAACAGAATTGAGAGGTTACTCTTGCTGTTCTCCAGAATTGTTGGCCTTCTGCCAATGAAGTTCGGTGGACCTAATCTCCATGGCTGTATCTGGCTGACAGTGACAGGCAGCCAGGATCCTCTCTGGGTAACTACAGGAGATTTTTTCATTTTTTTTTTTTTTTTCTTTTTGAGACGGAGCCTCAAGCTGTCACCCTGGGTAGAGTGCTGTGGCATCACAGCTCACAGCAACCTCCAACTCCTGGGCTCAAGCAATTCTCCTGCCTCTGCCTCCTAAGTAGCTGGGACTACAGGCACCCACCACAACACCCAGCTATTTTTTGGTTGTAGCCGTCATTGTTGTTTGGTGGCCCAAGCTGGATTCAAACCTGCCAGCTCAGGTGTGTGTGGCTGGCGCCTTAGCCGCTTGAACCACAGGCACCGAGCCAAGATCCTTACATCTTTATATGGCTGTTTAGCATCCTTTAATTTCAACCTGAATGACTCCCTTTAGCATTTTTGTAGGACAAACCTAGTAGTGATGAACTCTTTTAGCTTTTGTTTATTTGAAAATGTCCCCCAACTTCATTATTCTCAAGTAACTCTTCCAGCAGGAGATTATATAGAGAAAATTCTGTGGGTCTAACTTCGTGATAGAACCTGTGGTGGAAACCAAAGTAGGTGAAGTTGTGGTCTTACATTTCCTACAATACAGATTAATTTATCATTAATACCCCCCAAGTATCTCATTTGTAGTTGTCTTTAAAATAGTTTCATCAGACCTAGAATCACTGGATTTTAGGGGTGGAAGAGATTTCCACAGAGATCCTAATAAAATGAAGTACACATTATTTGCTTTCCGTCTTAACATATTATCTCAAGAGAACCCCGAACATTAAACTTACACCAAAGCATGCTTCCTTATTCAAGCATTTAAAAAATATTCTAAATATATGGAGCCTAGTGCCTAGGATCTTGTCTTTAGGATGGAAGTTTAATTTCTCACTGAAGAGGGCCTCTGTAAGCGCTTCAGTAATAGAGTAGTTACCTGGGGCAGGCAGCCTGGACATTTCACAAAAGGCTGAAAATGTACACAGCTGATAATTAAAGTACTCGTCCATCTGACCTAAACGTTTCTTGGGCTTTTGTGAGATTTGTTACCTTTACAGGTAGAATCCTACTTTAACAAACTTGACAAGACACAAAAACTGCTACTTTTATCCTAATCTCCATAAGAGGGAAAGCTACAGTTACAAGGTGCAGAGAACAGCCAACTACTAGTGGTTTTTATTTTTTTGACGGGAGGCAAATTTTTGTCATTGTACTTTGTTTGTAAACAGTACAAGTTGGTAGAGATGCTGGGAGTCGAATGTACGTGAGGCCATGTTTTGTCTATCCAGAGCAAAGAAGTTTGAAAAGAACACGCAGGCTTGGCGCCTGTGGCTCAAGAGGCTAAGGCGCCAGCCACATACACCTGAGCTGGCAGGTTTGAATCCAGCCCTGGCCTGCCAAACAACAATGACGGCTGCAACCAAAAAATAGCTGGGCGTTGTGGCAGGTGCCTGTAGTCCCAGCTACTTGGGAGGCGGAGGCAAAAGAATCGCTTGAGCCCAGGAGTTGGAGGTTGCTGTGAGTTGTGATGCCACAGCACTCTACCCAGGGCGACAGCTTGAGGCTCTGTCTCAAAAAAAAAAAAAAAAGAAAAGAAAAGAAAAGAAAGAAAAGAACACGCAGACTTGTCTTTCTTCTGTATGGCTGTACAGGAGGCCCTGGACATACCCTAATATCATCATAATATGTGATTTCCCTCATAAAGCCTCTATGTTTTACCAAAAAAAAAGTCACCTTTTCAGCTCCATTCCTTCTCACTTTCATTGGCTTCCTTTTCAGTTAGGCTTTCTTACACTGGAGTGAGAGGCAAACTTGTTTGTACTTTATAAGAGTTCCTGCTCTAAGCCGTAGAAGCTGAGTGAATTGCTAAGTTCGGTGAGTATAGTTCAATGGTTGTCTCCCTCTGTGCATCAGCCTGGTTGGCACGAAGTTCAAATTTATTTCTCAGCAAAAGTGCAGATCACTACGTGGCATGCACATCCTAGATTTCTCCTAAAGGTAGAGATCTCAAATGTAAAGTGTGTGAATGGCAAAGGCACATTATATTTGAAAACATTTAAATATTTTCAAAAAGTTGAATTGATGGTTGGGGAAAATTTTAGAAGCAAAAACTGTTTTTGTGAAGACACTGGCTTCGGAAATTAGAGGCTTGTTAACTAAGGCTGTATGTGTCAGAGCAGTAAGGTTAATTCATCTTGGCTTTCGTCAAGAGGTAGCGAAGATGGGGGAGTGTAACAGACATGGAAAGCCATGTTGTCAAAATTATCAATAGCTTTGGTGGGTATTGGTTGAGGCCCACCTTTTACAAAGTACCCAAACTATATACTTCGGACTTCAATTTTAGCTCTGGCCTCACTATCCCTCTAAGAGTCTATACTTTCTATCATTCTTAGTAGTTTTAATATATGCGTAGGTGATCCTTCCCACACCTGGACCTCTCATTTCTTTAAAATCCTCTCCACCGAGTGGCACCTGTGGCTCAAAGGACTAGGGCGCCGGCCCCATATACCGGAGGTGGTGGGTTCAAACCTGGCCCTGGCCAAAAACTGCAAAAAAAAAAAAAACTCCTCTCCACCAATGAGCTTATCCTCCATGATACTTCAGCCTCTTACCCCAGAATCTTACTGCCAACACTCCCCACCAAAAACTCAATGTCAAACCTCCCACCCTGGGCACCATCTCCTAAGTGTCCCGTTTGCTTGCCTTACAATCCCTACTTCAACAATCGCGTTACCTCACAGGGGCCTAATGTCTATCGATCTTACCATCTTTTCACTGATTCTCAGCCCCTCCAAGCTTCTGTGGTTCATCATATCGCACTCCCTTGCTTACACTCTCAAGTCTGCCCTGACCTGGTTAGATCTTCCTCTCTGCCCACACAGGACCTCCACCTGTGCAGCCTATAGTAACTGGAGAAATGCATCAAACTTTCCTGTCTGCTCTCGCTTTACCTCCTGGGTCGAGCAGACCCAGAGTGCTTCCCAGCATCATGCTACCTGTCCCCAGGCCAGTGACTTTTCAACTTCCTCTTCCACTGAGGAAAAAACAGCAATCAGAAGAAAACCTCTACATGCAACCACTGCCAAATCTATCACACTATCTTTAACTGTACCATATTCTCTACCTTCTCTGCTGTTACTACAGGTGAGCTGTGTTCCCATCCAAGGCCACTGTTATGTGCTAACACACTTGTGTACTAGATCCCCTCCCAGCTCACCTACACCATGTCATTAGGGAAGAAATTCCACCACTTGTCTCCTGAAGCATCACTTTCCCTCTCTACTAGGTTATTCATGGGAGTAACTCATGACTATACAATTATGCTATTGTTCTTCCCATCTAAAGTGGTGCCAGCTGGTAAAGGAAAGATGGAGGAGGGGACAGATGAAAGGTCAAAATATACTTTAAGAAGCCATTGCACAGTTCAGGTGGAATATGAGGTGGGTTAAACTAAGACAGACAGTGGGAATGAGGCCTGAATGAAGAAGATGGATTCAGGAGACATTTCAGTGACTGAATGGATAGAGCTTGGGGTCCCATAATATGGGGATAGCAAGAAAGTTGGAAGGAGAAGAGAAGAAGATAGAGGGCATGGAGATGTCTCTATCTGGGAGATAAGCAAATAGGAATGTGATGAAGAAATGTAAGAAATAGGAAAATTAGGCTTGGCACCTGTAGCTCAAGCGGCTAAGGTGCTAGCCATATACACCAGAGCTTACAGGTTCAAACCCAGCCTGGGCTGGCCAAACAACAATGATAACTGTAACCAAAAATAGATGGGTGTTGTGGCGGGCACCTGTAGTCCCAGATACTTGGGAAGCTGAGGCAAGAGAATTGCTTTGAGCCCAGGAGTTGGAAGTTGCTGTGAGCTGTGATGCCATGGCACTCTACCCAGGGTGACAGCTTGAGGCTCTGTCTCAAAAAAAAAAAAAAAAGGAAGGAAGGAAGGAGGGACAGAAGGAAGGGAGAGAGGGAGGGAGGAAGAGAAAGGGAGAGAGGGAAAGAAAGGAAGGAAAGAAGAGAGAAAGAAAGAAATGAGGGAGAGAGGGAAGGAAATAAGAAAGAAGGAAGGAAGGGAAAGAAAGAAAGAAAGAAAGAAAGAAAGAAAGAAAGAAAGAAAGAAAGAAAGAAAGAAAGAAAGGAAAGAAAGAAAGAAAAGCAGAAAGAAATGTTAGGAGGGTTCCTCTGTTGAATTCAGTCTTTAATGCTGGGAAGATTAAATTTTTGTTCAAAGGGCTGTTTTTCCATCTTCATGGAGTCTTACGGTTCACTGGGACTTGGAATGAAACCCCTTGATATTTTTTTTTTTCTTGATGTATGAGGGAACTGAAGTCCTATATGTTAAGCCAATTTGCCCAAAGGCCACCCAGGAAGACATGTGGCAGGTTGGACTTGGCTGCATGCCCCTCTTATGGCACCAAAAAGAAGCAACTCCCTGACTAACTGAAAACTTGACTCCATTCTTTCCTGGATTCTGTCGTGCCAACTCATAACTTTTATATTCTCTCTATTTACCTAGACTAAAATAGGTAGTCAGGAAAGAACAGTTTCTGGGAAAGTTTACTACCACCTATTAATAATAGTTGCTGTTTCAAGATCCCTTATTTCAAGTTCTACCACTTGCAAAGATGATGACCCAGCTCATCATCTATCAACAAATGACATGAAATTTCAGCATTCTTTCTGTCCTATGAAGACCTGTTATGCCACAATCCTGAAGCACAAGAGACTGAGGATGAAGGTGAAGCACATGAAAGGGCCCGAGCTGGGTGGGGAAGTGAAGAAGGAAAAGGGAAAGGAATTCCAGCTGTCTGTGCATCAGACAGTCCCAATCTCATTTTTTTCTTCTGTTTTTTGGTACTTGTCTTGTTTGTCTGTTTCCCTCGTTGAATTTATTTCAGCAAGTGTTTACAGAACACCTGTGCTGGGCCACTACCACTTATCACCTCTGAACAAACAGAACGATGTTTGGAGTGTGACTCACACCTTGAAGTACACTTCCTTCTAGAGATTATATCTCACACTCTGTAAATTTAAGCTAGGAATAACCTCACACCACTCATGCTGTGTTTAAATTCTGTGAATGAATAGAAATGACAGGATATGCTAGGAATGCTCCGACACTGAAACTGTTCCTTCCTAAGCTCCCTCTGTTTTTCCCCTCAAGTCACATCACCGACCAATAGCAAAAATCCAGATTCCTGACAGATGGTTCAATCTGATGCAAAGTTGGTAAACCAAGCCCTGGCAGGTGCTAACTCAGCACCCACTATGTGCCGGCAGGCTTCTTGGACTTGGCACAGAGTAGTGTACAAGGCAAATGAAGTCCCCTGCACTCTGTGTCAAGCACTTCCATGTTCATGGGTGTGATAGGAAATAACACATAAACACAATAAACAGGATGATTAAAACTAGTCACAAATAGTATGAAATAATAGACGCAAAAAAGTAACATAAAACAGCGTGAGGACTGGACATCGTGATTGTTTAGTAGTGGGCTATCCAAAAACATGATACTTAAACTCAGACCCTGTAGAAAGTCCCAACTCTCAAAATCCTTAAAGTTGGCAGGACTTGTAAGACCCCAACTGAAGGAACCGCCACCATGGTTTTGTGCCATCAGGGCCAAGCTGCTCTGTTCTCAGGTGAAAGCCAGATCTCATAAAGACTGACATGAGCAGCAGTTCACGAGGAAAGGCAGGGCAGCTCAGAGACAGAAATGACATTGTGATTTGGTGCTTTGGTGGATATTTTTAAGGCTGTCAGTAGCAAAACCGCACCTCAGTGTTTAGAGAAATCATTCACACCAGCGGGGCCAGGCCTGGACTCCTGTGCCAGGAGCATCTGCTGATGGACCAGCTGCTGTGAGAACTGGCGCGCCCAGCGCTCCCACCACTGGAGCTGTTTACTCTCTACCTGGAGGACACGGGGTTAGACGCAGTTAAATGTATAATCATTGTCAGCCGGATCAACACATTCCAACTGACTCGCTTTCGTCATTTTTTTCCCCAACAGTGGTTCGATGGCTTGTGATGTTTGGCCTTCAGAAGATTTCCTTATTTAAATAAATCATGTCATGGTCAAAGGAAGCTTTTCAACTCCCCTTTTATGCTTAGTTCTCGGTCAAATTGAAAAATGTGTATTCGATGCATCCACTGTGTCTGCCAGACAAAAATCGCTGACAAAAGGTTTACTCTTAGGTCGGTTTTAAAGCCTGAGCTGTGGGAACACGGAGTATTACTGCCTTAAGAGCTAAACTTCCACAGTTCCTAAAATTATGACGATTCTTAAGGCCAAATGACAATGTTCAGTGGCGGTATACAAGAGTCCAAAGTTAAGAGGTGTCGTGAGATACAAACTGAAAGGACTGGAGGGGTTAAGGCTGGCAGAGGAAGCTGGAGCAGCAAACAGCACCTTACCCAAGAAGAAGGACTTGAAGATTGGGGAGGATTTGGAATGGAGGAGAGTGAAGTATTTCAAGTGAGGGATATAATGGGCACATTTTCACAGGATAGGGTGGAGGCCTGAAAAATGCAGCTGTGGTTCATTTGGGGAGCTCTTAGGAAATGGTGAGACTGGCATTGGCCAGGCCTTTCAAAGGGGCACTGCAGGTTCTATCAGCTACAGATGCCTGCTGGAGAATTTTGTAAGAGTTTGACTCATATTGATTTTCTGGGCTGCTCAGTGGACCTAGGCGAATTGTTGGTGATTTGTAAATATTTGTATTGTTTGTAACTTGACCAGTGTCACAGTGGCTTACGGGGTGTGTGAATTTGAACGTAAAGACTGTGAGAAAGTCCTCTGTCCTCCGCCCCACAATGTCATTGAAGGTCATTGAAACAGGACCACAAGCAGAGAAGAATCTCAAGACTAAGTTCATATCCTTGTGTTCAGGAGCAGCTCAGAGAGAAACGATTTTCACTGTTACTCTCTCTGCAGTTTATGTTTGGCCTTTTTTCAGAGGACACGAGGAAGTTACTCAAATCACTTTAATAGTCCAGCAAAATTAAGGGTTTTTAATTTGTACATTATACATTTATACTTACATATATTTTTAAAGCCTTAATCTTGAATGTATTAGAGTCATTAGTGAAATTTCCAGCCTTTCTAATGTTTGTTCACAATGTTCACTCAATGCAAAACCCCCCTTCAGTACGGCAATGCAAAACCCCCCTTCAGTACGGCTTAACTCCTCACCAGGAAATATTTTTGTGATATGAATGCATACTTTTGAAAACAATGGACTTCTTTCTCCTTTCTGGCTTGAGTTATTCAAGAATGAGTGTCTTTGATAATTCTAGAAACCGACACAAAGCTGAATTAGCCTGGATCTTGAAGAAAGAATTAGCTTGGCTTAGTCTTTGTGGTTAGTACTCCAACTGGAGGAACAGAGGAATCCATTTTCAAGCCATGAAGAATGTGATTAGGGCCTCTAGTGGACAGAGATGTCCCTGCCTCCCAGGTGAAGGCTGAAATCTTTACAGGACCCACATCTCTTCAATTCCAACAAGAACAGGGGCAACCAGGGAGTTCTCACAGCTCCTGCTCCCCAGACCACTACACCCTTGAAGTGAGCAAAAGTTCCGTTTAAACAGTGAGCTCTACCAAGAGCCTCTGCTTTGTGATCATGGAGACTGATTTCTCTGAAATAACTTAGAACTTTCAGAAGGACCACAAAACCGGAAGGCAGTTTAGGGAGTTCCAGGACCTTCCCTGAGTCATATCTCAATTTTTCGAGGTGCCCCTGACATATCTGAAACAATCTAATCTACACAAATATTTGTACACGTATTCTTATAAACTAGATCTGCCTGGTGTATCAGGACTTTTTCATCTGAACATTAGAGCAATTTGGTTCTTCTTAAAAACAAAAGCAATATTCAGGACTATGTCCTTATAATCATAAAAAGTAGAATACAGGCCTGTCTTGTGCTTTTGACTCTTTTCTGTAGATTTATCTTTCTTCATATGTAAAATGAGGACAAATATAATATGCCTGTAATGCAGTATTATGAGATTTTGCTAATGAATGTTGAGGTTTTATGATGATGCCTGGCACATTATGATTCAATAAATAGAGGCTTTTCTGATGCTTATGAAGATTCTTTAATTTCTACACCTTCCTCTTCTCCCCACCTCTCAGGATCCACACACATATTCCCATGTAAACATGGATAAACTAATAATCTAGCCAGAGAGAGAATAAATATTTTAGCAGAGGACCTGCTGTTCAATAGGATATGTGCAGGCAACTCAGACAGGGTGAGGGATAAAATGGGAATGTTGTTGTCCCTTTTGGAACTAGGACTAGATGCATCTGGCAGGAAGTAAGCTCTTCGATCATGGCTCCTAATTAAATCCTTAGTCAGCAATTTTCAAAAGATCCTGAGATCAAGTGTGCTTACGTTCTGTGAATTTGAAATTCTGGACTGCAGCAGTGTGAATCCATATGAATGTGGGGTATTCTTCAATAATAAAGAATAAGGCATGTCTTTCTTCTCCCCCTCTTCTCCATAGGTTAACCTCAGAGCCACGGACGTCAGGCTCATGCGCCAGTTGCTGGTTATCAACGAGAGCATCGAGTCCATCAAGTGGATGATTGACGAGAAAGCCACCATCACCAGCAGAGGCAGTAGTCTCAGCGGCAGCCTGTGCAGCTTGCTGGAGAGCCAGAGCACCTCCTTACGTGGCAGCTACAGCAGCCTGCACGACGGCAGTGATGGGCTGGACGGCATCTCAGTGGGAAGCTATCTGGACACTTTGGCTGACGATGTCCCAGGCCATCAGACCCCATCAGATTTGGACCAATTCAGCGACAGCTCCGTAATAGAGGACTCACAGGCCCTGCACAAGCGTCCCAAATTGGACTCTGAGTACTACTGCTTTGGCTGATTGCCCAGTTTTTTGCATGGGACTGGTGTGCAATTAACTTGTATTTATCCTTCTTCTGCGCTGCTATATTTTTGGTGTGATTTTTTTTTTTTTTTAAATAAGACAACCTTTTTAAAAGAAGCTTATTTTGGAATTGCTTAATGGTGTTTCTGTTGCTTCTAATACTTCTCTTCTGAACTGATTTTGCTCTGTTACATCTCTATTTTTATTTATTACAATGATTTTTCTCCCTTCTTTTACAATGGCACAAATAGAGTAGGGGGAAAAGAATAAGCAATAATTGTGTTTTTGCTTTTGTTTTCAGAGCAAGGGGTCAGGGATTACAAAAAACTTTGCTAAAATTTTACAATAAACCAAAGTCTGATAACAGTTAATTTCATTGCATGTGTCCTTAAATGATTTAAGCTTTTCTCTTCACTTATATACAATAAGTGTACAATCGACAGTGCTATCACTTGTAAGACCCAACTACGTATATGCAATCTGTTCAACTCACCCTTGTGTTGATGCATCTACATTAGCTTTTTGTCATCAGTGATTATAATCCAAACCACAGACTTATCTATGTAATAATATGTATTATTTTCTCAATTTAAAATAATACTTAAGATTAGGTAAATAGATGATTAGAAGCAAAGATGTCCCAGAGTGAATGGTATTTTGAGATTCTGTTGACATTTACTTGTATGAATTTTTCAATACTAACAGGATATATCAACACATAGGATACCTCCACAGAGATGGATGAATAGATAGATATCATTATAGTGGAGAAGTAGAATCATTCTTTAATCCTGGGATGGATTAAAAAAACTCTTGGTTTTCTGAAATAATACCTGAAAATAATTGCAACTCATGTGCTAAGTGAACATTAGTTTTAATGTGATGTTATTAATCTTATGAATTTTTTTTTTGTAATTCTTAGGGAGGAAATATAATTAAAATTTCAAGCTGTTCTTCATAATTACATATATTTTTGCACTAAACACTTTATGATACAAAGCAAAACATCTCATTTATAACAGACTGTTATAGAAATGTTTTCCCCCACATTTCCTTTGTTATTATATATCTGCTCTATATCCAAATTTCCTTTGTTATTATATATTCTTATTAGTTTCAAATACATATATTGTTATTCACTTTCCATTGTAATCTTTCAGGGACTATACTTTGCGTTGACCTTTCCCATAAATTGATTACTGTAGTCCTTGATCACAATGATCTCATTATGTAGGGAACTGTCACTATTCCATGTTTGAGGAAACTGGGGCACATAGAAGGCACACAACTGTATCAAAGCTAGTACCTAAACTTGGGTCTGCCTGTCTGCCTTATCTCTTTTTCCCTTTTTTCTTTTTCTTTTTCTTTATTCATAACCAAATCTTGCTCTGTTGCCCAGGCTAGAGTGCCATGGTATCAGCCTAGCTCATAGCAACCTCACACTCCTGGTTCAAGCGGTACTCCAGCCTCATCCTCCTAAGTAGCTGAAACTACAGGCACCTGCCACAACATCTGGCTATTTTTCCTGTTATTAGTGGAGATGGGTTGATCTCTTACTCAGGCTAATCTCTGACTACAGAGCGCAAACAATTCTCCTACCTTGGCCTCCCAGAGTGCTAGGATTACAGGTTTGAGCCACCATGACTGGACATTCTGTCCTACTACTAATAATAACACTAAATAACCTTTTTGGTACTTATTGATATTAGATCATAAAATGTGTATAGTAAAGCAAATTTAAGCCTATGCCCCCTCCCCCCAAATGTAAGCAACCGATTTTCCTCCAATCAATGGGATCCAAGTTTTGTAATACTGTATTCACTGAACCTTTCTTGAAATATGTGTTCAGAGTCAATTTTATGCTGGTAGATGAATTAGGGAGTTGGCCTTACACCCACTGTTCCTAATATATACATCTCCCTTTCTATGTACTTTTACTTTCAACTTAGTAAAAACAGGTTGGTTGATTATTTTGTTTGGTTTTAATCTGGAATCAAACCAAGTAATTTTTAGCACATATTGTTAAAAATTGTTAAAAATTCAAGGGTACACATTAGGACGTAGCAGAGAAAGCATCCTCAAAATCAAGACCGATGAATTTCAAACAGAAAGTAATGAAATATGTAACCATATGTCTACTGCATTGCAGGGAGAATATTCTCAACAGGAGGGAAACAGGCAGGCAGCAAGAGCAGGAGACATCAAGAGCAATTCTAGCTCCTTTAAAACCCCGCATTTGCCTTGAAGAAGCCAGGCACATGAAAGACAATTTCGTTCTCAGATCACAGTTTCTGATTCTAAATTCAATCTGGTAAATTTGTTCTGCACCCTCCTTGTCCAACCAGCTTTCCCTGCTATGTGTCTATCCCATACCCTCAACAAATGTCTCCTCTGTTAAAGGAAATGAAAAAAAACACAAGAATATAATGTGGGAGAAGGGTGTAGAATAGTTTTCATTTATAGATTGTATTTTAAGGAAACTGTAATGAACATTGGCAGAACACTTGAGAATTTTTTGGCTCTATGAGTTTAAATATTTTACATGCTACACCTTTTTCAGAAAAGACGGGGTATATTATAATTATACTATATATTATAAATTACATGATATAGGTATATGAAATCACATATAAGCCAACGGTGTTTTAATAGTTGATTTTACTAAGAGGGAGGGAAAAGGCAATTAAACAATACTAATTACTAACATAGTCATTGGTCTCCAGTAATATGTAGAAGTACTGCATTTTCAACTAAAGAATCCCCAAAACGAATCTCTAACCTGGAGCATTTGATATCTGCTGTCTGTCAACATCAGAGGAAATGGGGTAACAACTTAAATCAAAGGTGTCTTTTAAACTATTCTGCCTGCAATGAGTTATGTTTTCCCAGAGGACAAGAAATTTTCCAGAATTACATTAACTATTTTTATGGACATAGCCTTCTAAGGGAAGGGAAATAATTGGATGTAAGGAATGTAGACAAGTTAAAGCTAGTACATTTTTAGTGTCTGAAAATAAAGGAATTCCAAACGATCAACCTAGAAGTCTTAAGTAAACATCAAAGAAACCCCAAAGTGTGTATTACCAGTCAGGCCCAAACTGCATAGTATAAAGTTTTGAGCATTCATCCATGTTTCCAAATGCAACAGAGATTCTTTACTATTGAGTGGACTGTAAAGACACTTGCCAGTAGATCACTGGAACCCAGGAGTTTGAGTCTAGCTCAAGGAATGTAGTGTGACCCCCAGCTCCAAATAAAATAAAATAAAAATAAAATAAAATAAAATAAAATAAAATAAAATAAAATAAAATAAAATAAAATAAAATAAAATAGTTCTTTTCAGGGCCTCATTGTAGAGCCACCTCAGCAGCAGAACACACATTTGATCACTCGTTTTTGAAAGAATGGAAGTGGCTTCCATTCACCTCTGCCTATTTGACTGCCATTTGCATTGCTGCTTTATTCTTGTTTTTCTCACTTTCAAATGCAAGCATCTCTGGTCCCAGTTGTCTTCTACAATGGCTCCTCCTGAGGGATTCATCCAGTTTCAGTTTTCAATGTCACCTGTGTGCTGAGATTTCTAAATGTATGCATCTAGTCCCAATTCCTCCCCTGAATGCCGGTCTCCCTTGTCTAAATGCTCCCACTGCATCACTATGTGATGTCTGGTAAACACCTCAATCTGAATATATCCAACACTGAAATTTTACATCGTTTGAAATCTTTTACAGGTTGTAAATAAATGATGCCTCCACTCATCATCAAATTCTCAGCCAAAATCCTTAACATCATCTTCAATTACTCTTTTTTCCTCACACAACCAAATCATGGGCATTCCACCTTAAAAATATATCCAGAATGCTGCAAATTCTTAACACTATCACTGCTGCCCCTCTGATCCAAGTCACCACCACTTCTCCCTGGGACTATTGCAGTAGGCCCATCTTGTTTCCTTGCTTCCACCCTCACCTTCCTCATAGTTCTCAACACAGCAGAGAAATCTCTTAAGATATAAGTCAGATTTGACACCCTCTATTCCAACCGTGGAAGAGACTTTCATATTCCTTAGCGTCCTGTGCAGATCCTGTGCAGTCTGTCATCCTTCTGCCTGTCTGATCTCGTCTGGTACCTTTCCTCCTGCTGCCCCATGAAGCCTCTTTTGCAATCTTGTTATTTCTTAAAAATTCCAAAATCTAAGCATGTTTCTCCCACAGAATCTTTGCACTTTTCCCCTCCTTTTTGTAAAATATTCTTCTCCTAAATATTCATAAGCCTTGATTCCTCAGTTGTTTGTAGGCTCCAATCAACTGGCGTATTGTCTGAAAGGACTTTACCCTGACCATTTTCCTCTCGTTTTTTCTTCATAGCCCTTATTAGCTACGTGCACGCTTGCTTATTCACATTAGAATGTAAGGTCTATGAAAGCAAGAACTTTGCTTAGTTCACTGCCATGTCTTCCAGAACCTAGAAAATTATCTATCACATAGTAGACACCAAATAAATATTTTATATAAATACAATTAGTAAACATTTACTTAGTGCCTTTGCAATACCAAGCAAAAACTGTGCTAGGTTTTGGGGGGCAAAGATAAAAAAGATATGAATGCTACCCTCAAAGAGTTTGTCCATCTAATGTGTTTCTCTAGTAGAAAGAACATTTTCCAAATGCCCATGTCCTGATCACTGGAGCCTGAGAACATATTACTTCACATAGCGAAAGCAACTTTGCAGATGTGATTAAGCTAGCTAAGACTCTTGAGATGGAAAGATGACCATGGATTATCTGGGGGGGCCTTATGGGAGTGTCAGAGTAAGAGTGTGAAAGAGAGGGAGAGTGGTGAAGATGTGCAGAGTGTTATGCTGCTGGCTGGGAGGATAGGAGAAGAGGTTGTGAGCCAAAGAATGCAAACAGAGCACGGTTGCTATTTCTCAGCACAGACTGATGCATCAATCTTACATTATTTCTATGTAATCACAGTTAACGTTGTTTAAAGGTTTAGTGGTGCATTCCTACTAAATGGTAACAGTTAAATGTTCTCATCTGTCATTATGGATTCCTTTTGGGTAGCAGGCTAACCCCAAGGCCTGGTTGAACCACAGCAGAGCCTGTACTGGATTTGTATCACATTTACCTGCCTATGAATGCTGGTTACATTCCAAACATTGCCCAAAGTTCACATTCCTTCAAGTTGTTCACATCATGTACAGCGTTTGTTTGTCCAATGTGGGAGGAAGGATTGTCAGAGCTGCACAATTTTATTTTATCCTAAGGAGGGATCTTGTACCAACAGGGAAATGTATGTATTTTTGACATGTTTAGATTATTCTCAGAATAATTTACTACAATTATTTTTACACCAGCTAAAGCCACTTATCCATCAAACATAGTTCTATCGACCCTGCGTGTTTTCACTCTCATGCAAAGGAGTATTTGCAAGGTGTCAGAAGAGCCTCCTTTCTTTATCACTGATACATTCCAGCTTCTCAGCACTTGGCCTTCCCCTCAAAGAATTTTCTTTGTGATTTTTATTCAAGATTCTATGCGAAATTATTAATGATGCTTAATAATACTGTAGTATAGCTAATAGATATGGGAATTTTTTTAAAAAACAAAACCTCCACAGTCCATGCTTTAGAGTAATAGATCTTCAGGATATTGAGAAACAGCTAAATTCAGGTGCTGTTTTCTCCAATTCAGTTTCTGGAAACCAACCAAGGTGCATAGAGAAGGCTTTAGACATCAGGTAATCACTGGACATTATCTTTATCATAAACAATAGACTGAGGTGATTATGTATATTCTGCAAAACCCTCAAAAATCAGAATGTTTAAAAAATTCAGAGATTATAAGGTGTTAGGTATGGAATGGCTGCTAAAGGACATGGGAAGAATATAAACAAGGAAATGAGGCATTCTTAGGTAACGTGTACCCCCGATAGACAGTGTGGCCATGTGTTTCCAAATTATGTGGAAAATAGTTGATCCACACTTGCCACATAGAATGAATGGCTCGAGGTGTTTTAATGCAAAACAAACAAAAGTAATTAATTCCATTTATAATACAAGTAGTGTAATACCAGTAAGTATAAACAAGACATTGCAGGAGTGAAACAGCATAATCCTTAACTTGAAATTAAGGGGTTGTATAACGTGTCAAGTCTCTGGCATCAGAGGGTCTCTGTTTTACCACTTAAAGAGGTGAACTTGGGATAAGTATCTTTACTTCTTTGTGCCTGTTTACTCGTTTGTAAGAATAATGAAACTTGTTTCATAAAATTGTAGGAGAATTAATTAATATTTAGAAAGTGCTTGGAATTCTACTTTGCTTGGTAAATGATGTTATTAGCATTATAACAAATAATTAAGTGATGAAATGTTTTACATCCACGAAGGAAGAAATTAAGACAGATTCATCATAATGTATATAACTTAAGTCATACTTTTGTATGACTAACTTGGTAAATACTCCTAACCAATTTCTCTCTTGACAACCTTCTCCATAGTGGCTGCAGAAGGAAAATAGTTAGTTTGTACTCACCCTTGTAACCAGCCATGGCCATGGAACAAAGTATTGGCCAATAAGCTATAAGCAAAATCTTACAGAGACTTCTGGAAACCTTTTGCTTACTGAGCTGTTGATATAAACCAATATTGAACTCAGAATATTTTGAGATTCTCATATCCTTATTTTTTATGTGAGTTGTAAAATCTGTCAAGAAAGGAACTAAATGTACAACTTGCATTTAGGACTATTAATATACAGTGGCAGAGTGAATTAAATGGACTAAATACAGTTGTTATTATTCTGCCCTCAAGGTTACCATAATAAGGCTAATAGATGTGGGGATTTTCTTTTACAGCAAAATAAGTTTTTGCCTTCAGAGTCCATGCTTTATAATAATAGGTCTTCAGAATGATGAAAAAGTGCTAAATTCAGATGATGTTTCCTGAAATTTAGTTTCTCAAAACAAACCAAAATTCATGAAAAATTCTTTTGACAATCAAGAAGCATTGTTAATTTGCCATCTCAAACTTCACTTGAAACTCTATTAAAAATAGGAAACAAATATTTATGTAATGTGCCACCTTGTTCTTTTAGCTCTTGTAAAAGATGTAATATCAGATAAATTATGATGACCTAGTTTATTAATTATTACAGATTGAAAAATAAAACCAATATTGATAAAGTAGAGTTAAACATGTAGCTGTACCTGACCTACTTTTTCCTGCCACATTTGCTGAATCAATCAGTGAGAAAATTATGGGTGACAAAATGATGTCTGATGATACTACTTATAGTGACATAGACCAATTCTCATGGAGATTATTTTAATTCAATAGATGTGCACCAAATGATTTATTAATAATCTATGATGATTCTACTTTCTTTACTCAAATGACTTTGGAAAACTAAAATCCTTGTGGATTTTATTGGTATCGTTCTAAGCCTAAAAATTCACCAGCCTGTTAGGTGAAGGCTTTTGTGAAATGTATCCCTAGAGGCTCCCACTTTCGTAAACTCTCAGACATGATCCTCTAAATTCTGAGACCACTGGATCTATGAAAATGGCTGAAATCTCACGTAGTGTAATAAGAAGGTAGACAAATTAGGATACGTTAAATGCCTGAGCCTTTCAGAAAACCTGCATCATTAGGCGTATTTGCTTTATTAATGCAATTTTGTTTTTTTTTGTTTTTTTTTTGTTTGTTTGTTTGTTTGTTTGTTTTTTTACCAGACCTCAGACTTTACTGCAAATCGATAGTGATTTTTTTTTTTTTTTTGAATTTATTTATTTTTTTATTGTGGAGAAGGGGCAGGGAAAGAAGGCGGGGGAAGAGGTGAGTGACAGGGTCGGGCCAGTGGCATGGTACCACATTGGCTGTATCTAGGTAGAGGCAGTTTCAG
>CAUYPK010120836.1:0-11807 GCA_963574355.1 Loris lydekkerianus
GCAGAGTGATCTTACCTGTCTTTGGGTACTATGAATGTAATCCACCATGCAGCCTCTCCATATCCTGTCTTAGGTTGTCCCAGTTTTGGGAATCTTACCCGTCATTGGTGCTATGGAGGGCGGTGAAGAATAATAGTTAGATTCTTGGTTAATGAGCCATTGATATCAGACCTCGACCTGATTTAACTGCCTCTAACCTTTTTTAAAGATACAGGGCCCAAAGGTGAAGGGTAAATAAGGGTAGCAGGGGAAGAACGTGGATTTTATTGAGAATTTTTACATCTATATTCATTAATGAAATTCATCTGTAGCTCTTTTTAGTTAGCTCTCTGATTTTCATATCAGAGTGATGTTTGCTTCATGGAACATATTGGGGAAGGTTCCTTCCTTTTCATTTTTTTGAATAATTTCTACAATTTATGGGGTATATAGGGTATAAGCTCTTCTTTGAAGGTTTGATAGAATTCTGGTGTGAAGCCATGTGGACCAGGGCATTTTTTTGTTGGGAGATATTTTTTATTGTTTCTTCGATCTCAGCACTTGAAATTGGTCTATCCAAGAGATCCATTTCTTCTTGGTTAAGTCTAGGGAGAGGGTGTGATTCCAGGTATTGGTCCATTTCTTCCACATTGTCAAATTTCTGTGACATCTGTTATTTCCCCTTTATCATTTCTGATTGAGGTTATTAGAGGTTTTTACTTTTCTGTTTCTAGTTAATCTAGCCAAAGGTTTATTGATTTTATTTATTTTTCGAAGAACCAACACTATGTTTCATTAATTTTTGGAATGATTCTTGTTCTCAATTTCATTAATCTCTGATTCAATTTTGGTTATTTCTTTTCTTCTGCTGGGTTTAGGATTAGATTGTTCTTTTTGCATTTCTATAAGATGATTCATGAGTTTGTTCATGTACTCTATTTCTGCTTTTCTGATGTAGGTATCTAATGCAATAAATTTCCCTCTTAAAACTGAGTTTTCTGTATCTCAACAGGTTTTGTTAACTTGTAGCTTCATTGTTATGTTTAAGGTATTCAACAGTTTCGTCCTTTATCCCTTTCTGGGCCCAGTTATCATTCAGCATAAGGTTGTTTAATTTCTATGCCTTTGTGTGAGGATTAACATTTTTGTTGGAGTTGAGATCCACCTTTATTGCTTGTGGTCTGAGAATATATAAGATATAATTTTGGGTGGTGCCTGTGGTGCAGTGGGCAGGGCGCCAGCCCCATATACTGAGGGTGGCAGGTTCAAACCCAGCCCCGGCCAAACTGCAACAAAAAATAGCCAGGCATTGTGGTGGGCGTCTGTAGTCCCAGCTAATTGGGAGGCTGAGGTGGGAGAATCGCCTAAGCCCCGGAGTTGGAGGTTGCTGTGAGCTGAGACACCACAGCACTCTACTGAGAGTGATAAAGTGAGACTGTCTCTAAAAAAAAAATATATATATATATATATATAAAATTTTAATTCTTTTAATTTTGTCGAGGTTTTATTTGTATTCTAGGATATGATCTATTTTGGAGTATGTTCCAGAGGCTGACAAGAAAACTGTATATTCCTTGGCTTTGAGATGGTGTGTTCTAGGGCAGCGCATATGGCTCAAAGGAGTAGGGCGCCGACCCCATATGCTGGATGGAGGTGGTGGGTTCAAACCCAGCCCCAGCCAAAAACTGCAAAAAAAAAAAAGGAAAAGAGATGGTGTGTTCTATATATGTCTATTAAGCCCATTTGTTCTAGGGTCACATTTAAGTCCTTTTTATCTCTGTTTAGTTTCTGTTTAGAGGATCTGACCAGTTCTGTCAAAGGGGTGTTAAAAGTCCTCAGCTATTTCAGTGTTATGATATATCATATGGCTCAAACCAATCAAGGTCTGTTTCATAAATCTGGGAGCATTTTAAGTTGGGTGCATAAATATCTATAATTGTAATGTCCTATTGTTGTATTGTTCCCTTGACCAGTATGAAGTGACCTCTTGGATATCTTATGAATAGATTCATACAGTATGTCCTCTTTCATGTCTGGCTTCTTCACTTAACATTATGTCCCTGAGACTCCTCCCTGTTGATAAAGCATCACCATCATTCTTAGCAAGTGTTACAGACAACTTCACTGTACCCCTCTTTCCTACAAGCTTTTCTTTTTGATTAAAGCTATTGTAATTTGTCTTCTAATTATTTTCTCCTTCTCCTTCTCATAATTCTCTTTAATTAAAGCCTCCAATTATGTTAAACCTTGTTTATCTTAATAATGAAAGCTTTGCTTTATTCATTGTCAAGGGCAGGTTTCTCTTCACACCTGTGTCAGTTACTGGGTAGATAAACTATTGACCCTTCTTGCCCTTAGAGCCCTTTATCTAAATACAGATTTATAAATTAGTGGGTGGGAATGCAAACACATTTAGAGGCCCTCTCCATTTCATGTATTCTACTGATTTGAGAATTTTTTTGTTGATTGTCTCTGTCTTGCAAAAAATTAAATAAACAACCAAGAGAAATTGACTGGAAAAGCAAAAATTCAAACTATTAATAACAGCAACAATGGAAATAGGAGGCAAAGTCCAGCTAACAGAAGAGTGCAATTAGGAAAGTATGGGTTCAGGAGAACTTGGAAAGAGGGCAAAAGGAAGTAAAATGGTGTATAGAAGTGGTCACCCATTATAGATGATATAATGTACATGATACATTATGTCATGTATTTTGTAAATATTTAATTATGTGCCTCTAAAAGATGACTCTTCTAATAATATAACTGTATTAGCTTTCTATTGCTGCTATCACAAATTACCACAAACTTCGTGGCTTAAAACAACAAGCCACTCTTGAACACCAAGGTGACACAGATCCTAAGAGATAACAAATACATAGCACTTTTTGCTCTATGAAGCATATTTTTTGTTCCTTGACCAGTTAAGTCTCCTGTCTTTCTGTTCTTTGTGCATATTGATGTCTTTGCTAATTTAACTCTCCCACTTTTCTAGGGTCTCATGACATTTGTTTCCCCCTGTCTTTCTTGGGCTGTGCCCCTTGGATCTTCTCCTGTCCAGGTTTCTTGAAGAATGGTCTCTCTCGATCAGTCATGATAATACTTTCATTCTGGCTGTGTTAGCATTCCTAGGTGAGCCTAAACCTAGGTCTTTGGAAGTCTTTTAGGTTATAACCCTTAAAATTTATTTTTTTTGGCATGCACATGTGCATGTTTAATTTTTGAAATGCACAAAAATGTAACAGTAAATGAACCCCTGTGCACCCATTATTCAGCACCAATAATTATGGCTAATCCTGCTCATGCCACCTCCATTCTCCCAACTCCCATACTATTTTGAAACAAATCCTAGACATTATATCATATATTTTGTAAATATTTCATTATGTGCCTCTAAAAGATGACTCTTTTAATAATATAACTGTGTTAATTTTCTCTTGCTGCTGTCACAAATTATCACAAACTTAGTAGCTTAAAACAATAAAAGTTTATCTTATGGCTCTGGAGGTCAAAGGTCCAGAATGGGTCGACAGGGCTGCATTTCTTTTGGAGGCTTTAGAGGAGATCTATTTTCTTGTCTTTTCTAATGTCTAGAGACCCCCTGCATTCTTTGGCTGGTGGTCCCTTCCTCTGTCTTCAAAGCCCTCTTTCCTTTTCTCTCTAACATCTGCCACCATCATCCCATCTCCTTCTCTCACTCTGATTCTCCTACCTGCCTCTTTCCCTCATTAGGACCCTGTGATTATATTTGGCACACCTGGATAGTCAAGGCTAATCTCCTCATACAAGATCCTTATGTGAGATCCAAAAGTGCCTTTTGCCATAAAAGGGAACATATTCACAGGTTCTGGGGATTAAGATGTGGGCATGGGGCTCAGTGCCTGTGGCTCAAGTGGCTAAGGTGCCAGCCACATACATCTGAGCTGGCAGATTCAAATCCAGCCCGGGCCCACCAATCAACAATGACAGCTGCAACCAAAAAATAGCCAGGCCTGTGGCAGGCGCCTGTAGTCCCAGCTACTTGGGAGGTGGAGGCGGGAGAATCGCTTGAGCCCAGGAGTTCGAGGTTGCTGTGAGCTGTGATGCTATAGCACTCTACCCAGGGCGACAGCTTGAGGCTGTGTATTTAAAAAAAAAAAAAAAAAAAGATGTGGACATGGTGGGCTCTTATCCTGTCAACCACGTAACTGTAATATCCTCTAAATAACTTAAAATAATTTCTTAATATCATCAAATATCTGCATTCACCATTTGAATTTCTAATTGTCCCATATATACACAATTTATAGCTGTAGAAAAATAAGGTCCATAATTGCAATTGATTTATATGCCTTTGAAGTCTCTTTATTCTATAGGTTTCTCCTCCATTTTCTTTTCTTCTTGCACTTTATTTGAAAAATCCTGGTTTCCCTAGTTCTGAATTTTTTTTTTTTTTTCAATTTTTGCCCGGGGCCGGGTTTGAACCCACCACCTCCAGTATATGAGGCTGGTGCCCTACTCCTTTGAGCCACAGGCACCTCACCCTAGTTCTGAATTTTGCTAATTGCATCCCCATATGTTACTCTGTCCCTTGTTTTTTCTATAAATTTGTAGTTTAGAGCCTTGATAAGATACAATATTTTTTTTTTTTTTTTTTTTTTTTACAAGAATTATTCCTAGGGCTGGGTACAGTGAATCACACCTGTAATCCTAGCACTCTGGGAGGCCGAGACGAGTGGATTGCCTGAGCTCATTGGTTCGAGACCAGCCCAAGCAAGAGCAAGACCTCGGCTCTAAAAAATAGCCGGGCATTGTGGCAGGCGCCTATAGTCCCAGCTACTCTTGGGAGACTGAGGCAAGAGGATCGCTTGAGCCCAAGAGTTTGAGGTTGCTGTGAACTACAATGCCACAGCACTCTATCGACCAAAGGTGACAAAATGAGACTCTGTCTCAAAAAAAAAAAAAAAAGGAATGATTTTTAGGTGTTTTTCTATCAAAAGGCACATAATGCCTGGTTGTCTCTCATTTTATGATGCCAGCAGCTGTTGATATTTAATGCCTTGATCTGTTAGGTCAGCTCAAAACGTGGTCTACAAACTAGCGTCATCTGCCTCACCTGGGAACTTGTCAGAACTGCAGATTCTTGAGCCTCACCACAAACCCACTGGATAAGAAACCCAGAGATAGGGTCAACCTATCTGTGATTTAACAAGTCTCCCATAGGATTATGATGTAGGTTAAAATCTGAGAAGCCCAGCTGTTCATCAAGGGCTCCAAATGAGGATATTTAAGATTAACAGTATATGAAACAGCGGTTCTCAGCCTGTAGGTCGCGACCCACAGGAACTGTGTTAAGGGGCTGCAGCATTAGGAAGGTTGAGAACCACTGATACAAAAGGATTTAGGCAAAATAATAAAAGAAAAATCTCCAAAATAAAATAAGGCCATGCTCAAAAGAGTCAAGAAAAGAAACAAACATTTTTTTTGAACCAGTGTCTCACTCTGTTGCCCAGGCTAGAGTATGGTGGCATTACCCTAGCTCACAGCAACCTCAAACTCTTGAGTAGCAGGAGGTGATCCTCCTGTCTCATTCTCTTGAGTAGCTGGGACTGTTACAGGTACCTGCCACAATGCCTGGCTGATTTGCTCATTTTTAGTAGAGATAGGGATCTCCATCTTGCTCAGGCTGGGCTCGAACTCCTGAGCTCAAGGGATCCTCCTGCCTTGGCCTCCCAGAGTGCTAGGATTATAAGCATGAGCCACTGCACCTGGCCAGCAAACATATTTTTTAAAGGAGGAATTGGAAAAATGTAAATATTGAATCCACACCACTTCAGTGACAAACACACACCAGAGAAACTCAAAACCAAAGGCTTACCATTTTAAAATATTCCAAATTATTTATCTAAAATGATGACAGTTTAAGTCAAGAATGCTGTAAGTACAAAATCTCTCATCAAGATTTAAGGAAGATTTTTTTTTTTTTTACAGTGTCTCACTTTATCACCCTCAGTAGAGTGCCATAGCATCATAGCTCACAGCAACCACAAACTCTTTGGCTCATGTTATCCTCTTGCCTCAGCCTCTGGAGTAGCTGGGACTATAGGTGCCCACTACAGTGCCTGGCTATTTTTTAGAGACAGGGTCTTGCTCTTGCTTAGGCTGGTCTCGAACTCCTGAGCTCAGGCAATCCACCCACCTCAGCCTCTCAGAATGTTAGGATTACAAGTGTGAGCCACTGTGCCCAGCCAAGGAAGATTTTTTTTAGTGGAGAACAACAACAATACCAATGTTGATTTAATGAACAAGTAGATGAAAAGAATAAAAGGCAATGTTTTGGACACTTAGACATTCACAGGCTTGAATTCAGAAACACATAACTGAAATTAAAAAATTCTATATGAGCTTTACAGCAGTACTGTACCTGTATTTCCAATGTAAATAGTTTGTGAACACTTAGGGTCTTTCATGAGAGCAATAGAGAAAGAATAAGGAGTTGGGGGACCCAGGTTAAAGTTGTCTCTACTCCTTTTGGGGGTTGTGACTGATTCAAAGTTCACTGGATTCTAAAATGAATGGAAAATAATCTCACCAAACACAAGCCCCTGTAAGGGCTGTTCCAGACCACCAGGCTAAGGCCAGCATCCAGCACTGTAACTCATCTGCATGATATGCCATGCACATTCATTCTTTATTCAGGCAGGAAGTATTTACTGAGCCTACCACACACCAGATCCTGTGATAGACGCATAGTCAGCAAACAAATAAATAAGCCATTTTAATGGTAAGAGTGATCAATGATGTTCATGTATTACTCATAGGCTCAAATAGATATTCATTTGTTAAACAAATGAACTCATACATGTTTATGTAAATGAATAAAAATAGTCTTTCATGCAAAATACTGTAGACTTTGAATATAGAACACAGTGAAATTAGACAAGCTAACAACATGAAATTCACTCAGAGAACATTTTCCTCCTTTTCTGAAAGAGTTGTTTAGCTTCTGATTTTTGGAAATTTCCAACAAACTCTCCTTCACACATTCCCAGCAAGATGTCTTTCCAAACTTTGCCTCTAGGCATCTAGAGAGAACCAGTCAACCACATGGTCTAAAGGCCTGGTTCAAGCAGGCCTTGAATACCACAGTACTCACAATGGCTTCTCTTCTCCCCTTCAGTGGTAGGGATCATCAACCCATGTGCCTGAGAAAAGAAGATGGAAATCTGTGGCTTTGTGGGATGCTTTGTGCAAACTCATAGTGTGCAAACCTTTTTAATTATATAGTGTTGGCTAGGAGAGGGAAAGAAAAATATACCAAGCCTAAGTCTGCAAACTTCCAAAGCACGACACAACACATTAAAGGTTTAGTGTCATGAACAATCAGGTCCTTGTCGTCTACCCATTTGCTAGCACAGTTTCCACAAATAACAGGCAAGCTCTAAATTTTCATAAAATGTTTTGACAGTGCAGGATGGGCCAAGTTTCTGGCGGTCTCTCTAAGGAAATGACTGCAAATGTTTTTTAGTGTGATCAACCCTAAGTATTTTAAATCCTCGGTAAGTAGAGTTGCCAACAGCCCCAAATATGTTTTACTATTTCTGAATTGGACATTCAGGATTATTTTAGGATAATTGTTTTCAATAATAACTATTTCAACAAATGAGCTATTCGATTTCCCTTTCTTGAATATTGATGACTTTGGAAAACTTTGTGAATGAGAAGCAAACTTTAGAAGCCAAATTGCAGAAGTTAAAATAAATAAAAATTTCCTAGAAAGCATATTATAAAGACAACATGGCTCTATTGAGGCTTCCAGGAATAATGTATAACCACGGTCTTTACTATATATAAATCAAAGGCTTGTGAAGCCTGCATGACTTACTAACCTGAAATGATTCTAGAGTAATTTCTTCAGTATTTATCTGGAACTATGTTCTAAATATGGGTTCCATTGGCTTCCACATGTGGCTATTTGTATTTAAATCAATTGAAATGAAATAAAATTTAAAAATTAGTCCCTCAGTCATACTTGCCTCATTTCAAATGCTGGATAGCTATATGTGGCTAGTGGCTGTCATTTCAATCTCTAATCAAGTTCTTTTGAACAGAGTTGTTCTAAATCAGCGGTTCTCAGCCTGTGGGTCACGACCCCTTTGAGGGGTCAAATGACCCTTTCACAGGGTCGTCTAAATACATCCTACATATCAGATATTTACATTACAATTCATAACAGTAGCAAAATTACGGTTATGAAGTAGCAACGAAAATAATTTTATGGTTGGGGGTCACCACAACATGAGGAACTGTATTAAAGGGTCATGGCATTAGGAAGGTTGAGAACCACTGATCTTTGCTAATCAATGGTGGATCAACAGCTTCAGCATTATCTGAGAACTTGTTGAGAGGCAGAATCTCAGGCCCACACCAAACTTAAAGAATCCGAATCTTCATTTCAGTGTATGAGTCCATTAGTTTCACAAGCAAATACCTATTTGTGTGCCTGTGAAAGTCTGAGAAGCACTGGTCTAAGTCAGTATTTCCTGGACTGACTTAATGGTAAGAATCACTTAAAACACCCAATTATTCATAGTTTAGGGTCTTGCTCTAGGATCACTAGGTCATTAAATATGAAATGTCTGATTTCTAATCAAAAATTTAGTTTATTATATCTCAAACAAGAAGTAGCACAATTAATCAAAATATGCACCTAAACTATCAACACAGTTTTGCCATCTTAATGGTAACTTGTTTATGCCAGCAGTGAAGAAGCCTGTAGAGCAAGTGGTGATGAAAATGCAAAAGGCCTTTTCCACAGCCTGTTGGGAATTGACGATTTTTCATTGCAAGAAGTGGTCCAAAGCCTAGAGGAAGGGGTAGTCAGTTGGTGTAAGGTCTGGTGAATATGGTGGATGAATGAGAATTTCCTAGTTTGAGCAGCATTTGTTGTGGGACATGAGGTCCAGTGTTGTCTTGAAAGTGGATTGGCCTGTCTCTATGGACCAATCTTGGCTGCTTAATCGCAAGCAGATTTGAAGCTGGGTAATGGACAGAGGCTGTAAGAATTCAGAAGTGCAGGCTAGAAAAAGCCAGCACTGTCATGAGTGGAGCATAAAGGTTGATTCTGGTGAGGGGTCAGAAAAAGAAAAGAATTGTGGGCAAAGTCTGGAACTTCTTAGAGATTACTTAGGTGGTCATGATCAGAGCACTGGTAGAATATGGATAGCAAAAGCCATTCTGATGAGGTCTCAGACAGAAATGAGGAGCAAAGGAAACTGCAGTAAAAGCCATCCTTGTTTAAACAGTCACAAAGACCTTAGCTGAAGCATGTCCATGTCCTAGGACTTTATGGAATGCAGAATTTAAGAGCAATGAACTAGGATATCTAAGCAGCAAAGTAGGCTGCTGTGTGGTTACTTCAATGGCAACACTGACATGCAAGAGCAAATAACTTGAAGACAATATATAACTAAAAGAGAAGCAGAGCAAAAAGATTTGAAAGATTCACAGACTGGCCATGTAAAGAGTAAAAAAATATGTTCAGAAGCCTATACCAAGGGTGTGGTCAAGCAACTGTTTGCTAAAGAGATTAGTATGTCTGGAAAGAAGCCAGTTGCTATTCATCGAGACAATGGAATGGCCTCAAAGACATTTCAGAGATCTTTGAGTCTGCCCTCCTATCACAGGCCCAGAGCTCTAGGAGGGTGAAATGATTTCAGGGTTCAGGTCCAAGGTTCCTTCCACAGGCTCACTGCCCAGGGATGCCTCAAGATTCTGTCCCCCTCATTCTAGTACAGCACCCCTTGGCTGTGCCAGTCATGGCACAAACATTTTCAGGTACAGCTCAGGCCGCCACACCAAGTGCAAAAGCTGTAAGCCTGGGCTGCATCCACATGGTGTTGAATCTGCAGGCTTGCAGAATACAGGTGCTGTAGGGACATGGATACCTCCACCTAGATTTCAAAAGATGTTGCAGACAGCTTGGGGGCCTGAGCAGAAACCTGCCACCAAGCCAGAGCTGCCTCAGAGAGTCCTCAATAGGTAATGCCTAGTAGAACTATGGGAGTGGGAATCAAATATGGGTCTCAGTGGACCCTGTTTTTTTGTTATTTTTGTTTTCCTGTAACAAATCCTTCTGTAAGGTAAATAATCACTATATTATACATGTGATTATTTCCTAATTTACATATTTAGTAAGTTTCGATTTTCAGCTATTCCCTACCCTCCCTCTTCATAGTATATATGACCTCTATGTATATATAATCTTCCTCATATGAATAGCTACCCAGGGGAGCCCCATAACTCCGTTTCTCTCCCAACCTGGCCAGAGTAGAGTTTGCAGTGACTCAACCCAGGTTACCCTGCTCCAGCCTGGCATCTTTCTCACTCTTCCCTAGTCCAAGCTTCTTATCCTATATCATTGTGTGTGCAGATTTTGAGGGGCCAGAACTATGCTCTTTGAATCCACAGCTCCTTTTTTATTCCCCAAACCACATCCCCATTCCCTGTTTTTTCACCCCAGAAATCCAGGCCTATTCCTCACCGCACTCAACAAATATTTGCCAACCACTTTCAGTCTATGCAATGCACTGAATTAGATACAATGAAAGGTGAACCAGAGAAAGCCTTGACCTCAGGAACTTTCAGACCATTGAAGGAGATGATATACATACAGCAGAAATATTTATCAGAGAGAAACGAATGTATCAGGTCTTACCCCTACCTATAAAGTCAACACTTATTTGGATCCCAGCATGAATCTAAGCTAAGGCAGGAAGTATTTAACAGACTCCAGTCACTCAAAGGCCAGATATAAGCATCCAACTACCCTTCCTCATCACTTGATTCTGATGTGGGTCCTTAATTAGTATAACCAAGGTTCTTACTTTGCCACTGGAAATTTACTTAACATCTCATTTTTCTGCTGGGGGCTCCAGTCTTGTCATTGGTTTCTACTTTGGCCTCTGCCCCTCATTTTTGGTTCTAGTGACTTTCACTGTATAGTATCTTTGCTTTGGCCTGGGGTCCTTACATGAATTGGGGAACTAACCCAGAACTGCAACTAATAGTTGGCACGTTCTTCATCCTTCTTTTTTTTAATAGCTTTATTGGAGTATAATTGATATGTGTAGAACTGTACATATTTAATGTGCATAATTTGATGGGTTTGGGCACATACAAACAACATCACCACAATCAAGGTAAAGGTAATAGACATGTCCTACACCTGCCAAAGTTTCCTTGTGTCCCTTTGTTTTTGTTTTTGTGGTAAGAACACTTAACATGAGATCGACCCTCTTACCGAATGTTTTTTTTTTTTTTTTTTTTTTTTGAGACAGAGTGTCACTGTGTTGCCCTGGGTAGAGTGCTGTGGCATCACAGCTCACAGCAATCTCCAACTCTTGGGCTTAAGTGATTCTCTTGCCACAGGCTCCCAAGTAGCTGGAACTACAGGCACCCACCACAATGCCTGGCTATTTTTTGTTGCAGTTGTCATTGTTATTTAGCCAGCTCGGGCCAGGTTTGAACCCGCCACCCTCGGTGTATGTGGCTGGCACTGTAACCACTGAGCTACAAGTGCCGAGCCCCTCTTACAAATTTTGAAATGCACAGTGAAGTACTGTTAACCATAGTCAGTGTTGTTCTTCCTGATGCTCGTTGATGCTGCATATCTGCACTTTCAAACCTCACCTTCCTGGGATTACTATAACTCAGGGGTGGCGAACACGCGGCTAGAGCCGCATGCGGTTCCCGGCCAAAATGAATTTCGGCTCTTTGCCTCTTATCATTATTTTGTATACTGTGGCTCTTTGCCAAGTTTGGATTTTGTTATGCTGCTTCTGAGGAGGGAC
>CAUYPK010120844.1:0-38146 GCA_963574355.1 Loris lydekkerianus
CTTCAACGTCCTAGCTACAATGTTGACAGCTGACAGCTTCCAGCTGAGTCTTACCCCCAGCTCCACAATTACCTCATTGAAGGAAAATTGCCTTCCTTAAAATCATGTCGCCTAGGATGGTGCCTGTGGCTCAAAGGAGCCCCATATACAGGAGGTGGCAGGTTCAAACCCAGTCCCAGCCAAAAACTCAAAAAAAAAAAAAAAAAAATCATGTCCCCTTTCCATGGAGCAGTCCTCATCCTATGGGTGGTTGATGTAGACATTAAAAGGCCTGGTACCCTTGCCCAATTCGGGGCAATGATACAGGTCCATCCCTGGTCCTGAGTTCCTAGTGGGCCTGTCTGATGCCTTTGCAACTCCACACAGTCATTGGGCCAATTCTTTTCTCACTTCCTGCCTGGTATTGGTCTTGACAACACCACATTTGAATACGTGCACAGGGCACATGTTCTCTTAGCAGGATGCCCTGCCAATGCCAGCTCCCAGGAGACAGGAGAGAGTTCCTCCCAGCGAAGGGTCTCCAATTCTCACAAGAGCCCCCAAATAGTGGTGTCTTAGCTGCTGCTTTCTGGGACTTGGCCAGGAAGAGAGGAAAGATGTGGAAAGGAGTTATAGTCTATGAGAGAAAGACACTGAGTTCTGAAGGAAAGAAGCCCTTGGGCAGGGCTGAGTTTCTTTGGGGGGTTCCAAAAAAGGCTCCATTTCCTTGTCTTTTCCCCTTTCTAGAGGTCGCTTGCTTTCTTTGGCTTGTGCCCTCTCCTCCATCTTCCAGGAGACCTTCCTCCCTCAAAATCCAGGTGGGTCTGCCTCACACTGCCCTCTCTCTAGTTCAAACCTTCTCTTCTATCTCCCTTTTCCATTTATAAGGATGCCTGTGATGACATTAAGGGACCCCAAATAATCCAAATAATCCAGCATAAGTGGGCATTTCTGTAGGGAGAGTTATTCTGCTTCATAACACAGAGCAAGGGAAGAATAAGAACTTGAGCTCTTGGGTCAGCTTTCTCAGTGTTGGACAGTAGGTCTGGCCCTTGGCACAGTTGTAAAGTCAGTCTTGTTTGATCTCCCAAAGTTTCAAGCAATGCCTAGCGGTTGAGATCTCCCAAATCCTGATCTTCAAAACAGATCATCTTGTTTCATCTCCTTGATCCAACTGTCTACTGGATACATTTTCTTGACTGTCCCAAGGCACCATTATTGGATCTGCTCCTTTGTCTCTCTGTATCTCCTCTCTCTCTCCCCATCACTGGTGCCATCACTATTCCCCTGGGCTAAAAACATCAAAATTTTCCTTTACAGATCACCTACAATCACTCACCAAGTTTTCAAGAATTATTATTTTTCTTAAGGGTAGTGGGGAGGGGGGATAAAGAGAGGATGACTAATGGGTACAAGATACAGTTACATAGTAGGATTAAGATCTATCATTTAGTAGCACAATAAGGTGACTGTAGTTAATAATTTATTATATATTTCAAAATAACTAAAGAAGTAGATTTAGAACGTTCCCAACCCAAGGAAATGATAAATGCTTGAGGTAATGGATATCCCCGTTACCCTGATTTGATCATTACACATTGCATGATTGCATAAAAATACCACATATATATAACAAACATGTACAGCTATTATACATGACATACATACACATGAGAATGTGTATGAACCCATACACCTGACAATTTTTTAAAGAAAATATTCAAGCCCACATTGTTTCTCTTTGTGGATTCTCACTATACTGTTCACCATTTTTTCCCTGGTCTTCTGTATTAACCTCAGACCAGGTCTGACTCTCTCCAACCCCCCATTCCTCATCGTACATCTATACAGATGCTGCCAGAGCAATTATATATAATAAATACAGAGTTCTAATTCTATATTTAGAATGTCCACTGGTTCTTTGCTTCACAAAAATAAAAGTCTAACTCATCAACCCATCCCAGCATAATTTATCTTTAGATTATCTTTCTATATTTATTTTGTACCATTATCTGTATTTCCATCCAGGCAATGCCATAGTACTTTACTGTCTACTCACACATATGTCTGTCTGTCTTCTTTTGTAGATTGGAAATTTCTCAAAGGTAGGTGTGGGGTCTTATTCATTTCAGTATCCTTCTTATGTTGAATGAGAGTGTTCTGCAGATGCCTAGCAAATGTTAAATTGACCACTGAATCCTCCCTTTTCTTTCTATTCTTGCTCTCCTCCCAGAGAGCTGATACAGTAATAGTCACTGCCAAGTGGGCCACGAGACCCAGCTGCTATACTAGCCACAGTCTTGAATTTTGGCCATCTTGGGCCCTTTAAGGGCTCCTTGCTGTTTCTCTGGCTAGAGCTGCTCCACCGTGACCAGCACTACTAATGAAGGTCAAATCTGAGCTTTCTAATTTTCAGCAATAGTAAGAAGTGGCTGTCAGAAAATAGTCTCTTCCAGTCTCTGCCCTTTAGAGATTACCCTCTTGAAACTTTTTTCTTCTAATGCTTTCCTCTGAACTTGAACACACCTGAACTTGGCACAGTTCCCTCAGTGGCAGCTGAAGAACCACAGGGAAAGGCTGAAGTCAGGTGTATTCCGGGTGTGGTGAGCAAGAAGTTCCCTTGACTCAGAGTCCTTGGTCCCGTCCATGGACCTCACCTATACCACAGTAACAAGTCTAAGAGGAAATGGCAGCTTATTCTTTCTAAAACTGTTTCTTTTCTTACTGAATTAACTCATATGGTCTCATGTTTGCAGAAGTTATAAGCAACTTTAAGTAAAATTAACTCTTATTTTGGCAATTTGAAACTTAGACATAATTGGTTTTAATTTTTCTCCATTACAATTTTTTAAACCCTTCAAATGTCCATGTCCCACACGTATTTTACAAAGTACAAACATATTGCTCAGTTAATTATGCTTACAAGAAGTGCCTTAACATTTGCATTATTAGTCACCCATGGTTAAAATGTTTTTGGCAGACTTTTGCATGATGATAAGACAGTTCTGAGAATATGCAGAATATATCATCTGTGGCATAGGTATCTGTGACAGCTTCTGACCATAGGCTCAGAAATAGAAAGAGCTTATCGAGTGGAGGGTCAGTGGCTGAGGGGGGACTAGGGCCCTTCTTCTTCCCAGGCAGAGCAGGTAGATGTACCAATTATGCTTCTGTATTCTCCAGGGTCATGGTCAAAAACATGGGGCCATGTCTGGGGAAAGATCAATAGAGGAGCAGTGAAGGTTAGAACAGAGGAAGGAAAGATGTCTTCAAGACAAAGTGCCCTAGGCCAGCATAAGCTTGTCAGCCGCCGCTAGCATCACTCATGTGCTTCTTCTGGTCTATATTAAGAAACAGTGTAGAAAAGGTCATTAAAACAAAACAACAGCACAAAATAGCCAACAATTCTCCCACAAGGAAATCTGAGATTGAAATATGGGCTGTAAATCTTGGCTTTGGAGACCAAGAGGCAGAGATTACAGATCTCCGCACTGCCCCACATTTCTCTTCTCTTTGAAATGCTGAGAAATATTGGGTCTAGCAGCTGTTTGCAGTGCATTTGGGGTTACAAGGGTGTTCCGGGCACTTGGTATCCTTCCTGTCTTCCATCAAAGGAGGTGAGTCAGGATTTGCCTGTTTGCTGGACAAGAGCAGCAGTTCAAAGTTTTAAGCACAAACTGGAACTCTGTAAATACTCCTCCAATTGAAAACCCATTCTGTGAGCTAAGCCCTCACCTCTCTTCCCAGTGATTAGAGGAGCTGAGAGAGATGGGTCTTAAGTTCTTGTTGGCAAAACGGGAAGCCATATGAGTCTTTAGGAACATCTGTGGCACTCAGTGACATTTCTCTCAGGTTCCATCAGCGTTGTTCCCAACAGCTTGGGCTTGTTTAAAATCATGATTCAGGTTTTGCTAAATTAATAGAGAACTATAAAAGCCCTCCCCAAAGAGAAAAAGTGGTGAACAATACAGGCAAAAGGAGTTTTAAAGTATCGTCTGACTGTGGTATCTGATGTTTAAACTGGATTCTCAGTATTTCATGCACCCAAATCCAATTCACTTTGTCTCACCCCTTTGAAAGATCCAGATTAAAGAAATATGTCATGGAGACCTTGATAAGCTGTCAGGAATCAAGAAGAAATGCTTTAGGTTCTGTGCACACCCTGGGTTTGGAGCCTACCACACTGAGACTGCTGGGGAGACAGTGAAGTCAAACCTGGGGGCCCTTTGTGAAGCTCCTCTCAGGGTCAAATGCTGCGTTCCCTCTCTGCCTCGCCCCTGCTGCCTCTTGCTAGGGGGTTGTCTCCAGAGCCTGAGTAGGAAGCTGGTCACATTTTTCTAGCAGTTTAGTGATTCTTCTACTATGCAGCTGGGAGCCCTTTGGGTGAAAGGCAATAAACAAATCACCTGATGATGAATGCTGCCCTTCTGACTGGCTGGAACCTTCTCACTGGCAGAGCCGCCTACAGCCTTTAGGGAAGGCAATGAATGGGGCCTGTGTAGGAAGCCTGAATAATCCAAGTCTATTTACTTACAAATGTGTAAAGGTCTCACGCAGCTCAGGTTGGTTTTGAATAAATATGCTGCTCTCTCAAGACCAGCAGACCTATAGATCTGGAGACAGAGGCTCTCAGCTCCCCAGTGCTCAGCTCATACATAAATAAAAGAAGCTTGCTGGTTCAGCTGCCAAATGTGACAAGGTGATGAATTTCTAAGGGTGTCACTCAGGAAGGTGTAAACTGCGATACTGATGGGCCTGGGAAGGCAGACAATAGGCAAAGAATCTATGTTCATGGGTCTTGTGCTAGGGTAGATGACCTAAAATTCTGTTCATTAGCACAGCCTGGCTTGCTCATATACCTCACGTAGCACACACTGTACAAACAAGGCGAAGAGGCTAAAAAGACCTAGTGTAATGGACACGAAAGAGAAGCAATGATAGATAGTGAAGACTCCCTCCCAGGGCTTAAATAGTGAAGACAGTGTCTGCAAGGCCATGTTCCACTGATAACAATTTTGCCCATCCCTTTTGTCCTCCCTTTGGAAGCTTCTCAGAGGGTTTTTCTACCAGGTGTGGCAGTCCTTCCCTAAAATATTTCAATGGTCCCCCTGTGCTTATAAGATAAGATCCTAATGACTGGACACTGCCACAAAGCTCTTGCTAATGATGTCAATGTCCCTCATGGCTTCCTCTCCTCCCACTCTCTGTGCTGTGCTACAGTGTGCATCAGTCAAGGTTCTCTAGAGAAATGCAACCAACAGGATAGAAAACTGACCCTTGAACAACATGAGTTTAAAGTTTGCAGATCCACTTATATGTGCACAGGGCTTTTCTTCCTTCCACCTCTGCCACCCAGGAAACAGCAAAATCAACCCCTCCTCTTTCTCTTCCTTCTCAGCCTTCTCAAGGATGAAGACTCACAAGGGATTACTTTCACTGTTGAATAATGAACATATTTTCTCTTCCTTATAATTTTCTTGATAACCTTTTCTTTTATTTAGCTTACTTTATTGCAACAATACAATGTCTAATATATATATATATGTTATATAATATTTTGTATGATATATACATATATTTTTAATTGGCAGTTTGTGATATCAGAAAGGCTTCTGGTCCATAGCATGCTATAGGGAAACCAACCTCTATAAAATTATTAAAGGGCCACAGGTAGGAACTGCAGTAGGGGAAATATATACAATATAAATATATATAAATATATAATATAAATATATATATTCCCTAGCCATTGTACCCTAGCTTACTTTCCTATAACTCAGGAGTTACATAGTTGATGGTCTAAAGATTCTTGGCTTTCTTTGTTGCTCTCATAAACAACATCACCTTGTGAAACCTAAGGCTATTTTTTTTTTTAATTAATATTAAATCTAAGGCTATTTTTTGAGCTATCTTCCAGGCTCTTCATTCTGGCAGAACTGCTGTTTCACTCAGACCAGCAACCCATACCAAAGAACTGACTCAACTTGCCTTGGAACCCTCTATCTCAGAACTGACTCAGCAAAGAAGATAATTTCTGCACCCCTATAACTTTGCCCCAAACCCAGCCAATTAATTATCAGGCCTCATTGCCTAGCCCTTTACCTGACAAACTGTCTTTGAAAACTCTTTCTCTAAGATTCTCAGGGAGACAGATTTGAGAACTTCCTCCCATCTCCTGGTGTGGCACCTACAATATTAAACTCTTTCTCTGCTGGTGTCTTGGTGTACTGGCTCCTCTTGAGCAGTAAACCTGGTAAGATTGTAACATTGGTACTAAAGTTTTGAGGGAGTTCCAACATTATACACAGATTTTCAACTGCATGAAGGGGTCAGTGTCCCTGACTTCTGCATTATTTGAGGGTCAGATTTATTTTAAGGAATTAGTATATACAGTTGTAGGAGATTATCCTTCTAAAATCTGCAGGGTGGGCCACCAGGCTGGAAATCCAAGCAGGGTGTCCCTACTATAATCTTGAAACCAAATTCCTTTTTCTCTAGTCAACATTACATTTTGCAATGAAGGCCTTCAACTGACTAGATGAGGCCTACCCATAGTAAGGAAGATAATCTGCTTTACTTAAAGCTAGCTGATGACAGATTTTAGTCATGTCTGCAAAATATCTTCACAGCAACTTCTAATGTTTGACCAAACAACTGGGCACCATAGCCTTGCCAAGTGGAAATAAAAAAATTTAGCTATTACATGGTATCTGTCTTCTCTTTTATGTACTTTTTCAACTATATAAAAGCCCCCACCCCACCCCTATAAGATACTCTTCTGCCTATTCAATGACTATTCAATTTACAAGACTCAGTTCAAATATCTCTTCAGCAAAGCTCACTCCTTACAGATAAAGAGCCTGACACTCACCTTTCCCTTTTCCCAAATGTCCTTTGTGCTTCCTCGCTAGCACTTAGTGCATATCATGGCTTATTTATTAAGTTCATCTCTGAGATAGATTACTAGCTTCTTGAGGCAAGCATTTTATCTCATTCATTTATGCATTTTCCACTCTTAGCACAGAGCCTGGACCTACTACCCCTACCAGACTAGGTGTTCAATAAATGTGGGTTGAACAAAAGACATTATTACAATCCACAAATAAAACGGGCCATCTGGCAAATTTGTATGACTAACAGTTTGTCCATTAATTGGGCTTTGTGTTTCATCAGGAACAATGTAAAACATGATTTACTTCTGAACAAACTAGGAAATATTAGCCACTCTGCTTGGGTAAGTGTGAGATCAGTTGGTATCCAGCCTGTGGATCCCTCCCCCTAGTTTGCTCTTAGTTTTGCAGTGAGAAGGGTCCCTCAAACGTCCCAGCGTGCTTCCTCTCCCTCAGCCTCCAAGGCCCATATCCTTGTCCTTTTCCCTTGACTGTCAGAGCATAAACACCTATGTAACCCCTAACTTCTGAAAGGGTACTTTTCTTTTGCTTGAACATAATCTCCCCTAGAGGCAAGGGATTTTCCAAGTATTTTGGGCCAGAGAGAGAGAGTGATTAATAAGTTGGAAAAGACTCATTCTGATAGGTCGTTTCTTTGGTTAATCAATTAACACCTCAACAAGTCCCTTTGCTTATGTAGTTAGAGTCTTGCCCCTTCACACAGTTTTTAACAGTGATGAATCCACAGATGCTGACTCTGTTGTCAACTCAATATCACCACTTTTCTCTTCCAGGGAAGCTGTGAGCCACATTGCACAGGCTGCCCTTGCTTCTGGGTTTTGAGGGAAGAGTCTGCCAAGGAGTGACATTCACATGACATTTGGAAGGCATGAGAGGAGAGGAGGCCAATACTCTATGGAGACAATTGTAGGCAGTTGCAGAGTCTCTCTGTAAGCCTCTAATTTCCAAATTAATGCCCTTATGTTAGAAACAGAGCAGCTTCCAGCTATTATTTTCCTCATGATACCCTGTCTGTATTAATGTTTATTCCAGATCTTGATAAATCACTTGGTTTCTTACAAGCCAGATAATGGAAAGGACCCTAAGCTAGGATTAGGGAGGCTGGTGATCTAACAGTCATGGCAACTCTCTGCCTATCAGCCTCAGTTTCCAATCAACAAAATTAGAAGTTGAATTATTTGCTTTTTCTTTTTAAAGTCTTTTTTTAACTTTAACATGAAATTTGGAGTCAAATGCATCATAGTGTTAGACTGGTGTGGGTTGATATTGGGAACTGGAGGAGAGAATTGTTGGGTCCAGTACAGGGATGTGCAATAAGGCTTCCAGGACAGAGCTTTTATCAAGGTGTGCACCAAGAGTCTACTTTCATTGCCCATTGCAGAGTCCTGTGGGAGATCCCAATATGCCTAGATAGCCTATTCCTCAGACTTGTAAATGAAGGTGTCCCAATGCAGCAGGGTTGCTGAATATAAGTAGAGTTTTTGTGCACAGCAACCATTGATGTCTTCCCTCAATAGCTGTTCTCTCTCCCAGGAAAGATGGCTTCCTAAAATAATCTTTGAAGATGGTCCTGGTCCAATGATAGCATGTGCTTTGTAGAATAAAATCACATGGGATGGATCAGGCACAGAATTTGGAGCTCAGTGTGAGTATTCAAGTCTTCTCGGTGGAGTATCTGCTTTGCTCAGGGCTGGCTGAAGCATTAACCCAGTCTGAACTTTTGACTTGTCCTTGGTGAAGGAAAGGTGATTCTTTCAGGTTTTCTTACTTGCATGAAAAAAAAATGTATAAATATACCTTTTTCTTCTAAAAAAAATCTTCATAAACTTCTGATAGAAGTGCCAGCATTTAACATAGGTACCATGATACTCTCTCAGGGAATAAGATGGCTAATAAATGGTGACTGTTAACATTTTTTTTTTTCTTCCAGAAGTAGCTAATGGAATGGCTTATTATACTTGGACAAAGATACAATTGCTCAACCCACCTGATGAAATACCTAGAAATTCTCTTTGATTATACAATTTGAAAGGGAAAAAAATCCACCAGCTACTTACTAGTTTTCAGGTTTCCCCTTGGGCAGTGAGTACTCTCTGATTCTTTACTTCCCGGCAGCTCAGAGCTCCATTTCAGATACTAGGTGTTTAATGGATATTTGTGGTTGGTGTATTCTAAATGGGTTGCCAAAAATCTCCCAGAGGTATTCTTCAATATGTTTTCTCCTATCCACTAGAGAGTCATTCCAGCCCAAGGCATCACACTGTAGAGCAGAGCCTCTTTGGAAGGTGTTGATTTTGATGCATAAAGCAAAGGATTTATTAAGAAGAGAAGGGGTCCCTCCCTTAGGAGACACTCACCCCCTAGAGATAGGCGGGTGTGAATGCAGGAGTTTAAGGAAGCAAGCTCTATCATTAGTGCTTCTTTTTCAGTACCAGGTTGAGACAATCAATTGGGTTCTTTACATCCCTAGAGAAATGAGCCTCTGGTGATGCAGTGCTGGTTTGAAGAAAACCTGAGATGCATTTGTTCTCATGTTCTCTTTCTGTTTTATTCCTCTTCTGACATTCCATGTTACTGTCATGTTGGCAACAGTGAACACTGTGATGGAAAACGCATCTGTACCTCCTTTCAGACCAAGACTGTTTGCCCCTTAGGTGAAAACTTTCCCAAATTAGACTCCCTTGGTGTGATCATTCTTGATATGAAACTAAACTCAGCAAGGAATAAGGTCTAAACTTTAGATTGTTCTCAGGAAATACACATTTTTTAAAAACACACTCTTCAACTGTTACATTTTATTCATTTTGTGAATGCACAAATACGATGCTTGATTTTTAGATCTGGTTCATAATCACTTGTGGCAAAATACACATTTATTTTTAAATATTTTAGCCTATTAATTGATCATGGCTCAAGTATAAATACTGTAGCGGGGAGATTATTTATCTAAGTTTTAAAAATGTAAGATTTGATTCCCAAAGATGCCAATATAAGCAAGTAGATTCTATTTTAATGAATTCAGGATTACTGGTAAATGAACACATGTTTGCATTTCAAAATTATGTTTGCATTATACAAGAACTATACTTAGTACCAAGGAGTTGAAATCAGCAAATACTTTAATGTGTTACTGACTGTAAGGCAGGTGCCTGGCTTTGATAATAGGCAAGCAAAGAGAGGGAGATTAATGATGCTATTGCTGTTTCATGATGTTACTATTGGATTTCCTTTAATTCTTATCATGCTAGAGGCATTTTACAAACACAATGTCACAAAATTTTCTTCTCCCTTCTCCTTTTCTCCCTCAACCAGCTTATTCTTCTGCTTTCCCCATTTTTATCAATTTTATATTGATAAAATATTATCTTATTTAATTTCTCCAAAATCTGAAGTCACCATAGCCTTTATTTGTACCATCCAACCAATAAAGTTTCAAGGTCAAATTTTAGCCTTCATATATTTTTAAACCATTTACAGTTAGGGATCTACTTCTTAACGTTTTGGGAAATAGGTTGAAGACATTATCTTTCTGATATAATAAATTGAATTAAAAACCCACATGACTTCCTCATATGCCAAAGATTTATATTATCATTTTTTTATCCAAGTAACATCACTATTTTCATTTTCAATTTTTACAGAAGAGAAATTAGGGCAAAGTGAGGTTCAGTGATTTATTTGTAGTCACAAAACAGAAGGGTAAAGTTGGCACTCAGTCCCAGGTCTATCTATTGTCAAGTGCTTTTTGTTTTCTGCAACCCCAGGCTGTTCAAAGCATCAAGGTTTTAGAAAACAATGAGCACAGGCTGGGTGCTATGGCTCATGCTGTAATCCTACCATTCTGGGATGCCAAGGTGGGAGGATTACTTGAGGTTCTGGAATTAGAGAAAGCCTGAGTAAGAATGAGACCCTGTCTTTACTAAAAATAGAAAAAAAATAGCTGAGTGTGGTGGTGTGCACCTGTATTCCCACCTACTCAGGAAGCTGAGGCAGGAGGATCCCTTGAATCCAGGTTTTTGAGGGTGTTGTGAACTAGGCTAAGACCATGGTACTCAGGCCCAGGTGACAGCATGAGACTCTGTCTCCCCTACCCCCCAAAAAGAAAAATAGTAATGATTGTGTTCATTTCATTTGGTTATACAAAGGTCTGTAATGATAAGGGTCTAGGCCTTCTCCCTGAAAGTTAAAATATTGCAAACAGCTTTATGTCCAGAGGCCACTTTCCTTTGTGGGTGGATCCTGGGGAGGGTCTGCTACTGGGCAGGGCACTCTGCTCTTCTCAGGGACCCTCTATCCCCAAGGTCCGGACAGGCAGAGTCAGCTTTAACTCCCCCATCTCCTTTGTCACACCCAGGCTTTCCTTCAATTCAACCTCGGTAGCATTTCCAGGCTTAAAGGGGAAGGAGAGGTAGCTGTGAGGTGAGGGAGAGGGAGAGGGAGACTGGGAAGCCCCTTGGAGATATTCTTTGGCTTTAACCAGGTCTTTCCCAAAACTTTTCCCTGATTCAGGTTTCCTGTCCTTCAGGAGAGAGCTGGGAGCTGTAATGGGTTCCAGAGGTGCAGAAGTTTTAGAGCCCAGATTGAAGTGTAGAGGAGTAAACAGAAGACAAGAGTGGTGGTTGGAGCTTTGCCTTGTGAGAAAGTCGATGGTCCTGGGGGCTGGAGCCTGAACTGGGGGTGTGGTCTGGGAAGGGGGGGGAGTTCAGGAGGGGTGGGGTCTTAGAGAGGGTGGGGCTGGGGACAGAACAAGGTTTTGAGATCAGGGAAAGAAACAGATGGCCAGAAAAAGAGAAAGGTGTATCTCCCCTCCTTCCTAATGCTCCCCTGAAAAATGTTCACCTACCATTCACTGCAGGGTCCTCCCTGAGACACAGCATCTTTCCAAAGGACACTGCCAGTATCCCTATTTAGGAGCTTCCTGCTGTAGACTATTCCCTGCTCGGCCTCTTCTGTCATGCTCAGTTACAGGTCCAGTTGCTGTTCCTGAAGGTCATCTCTGATAGGCTGGGAAGTAGGGAAACACCTCCTTTCTCTAACACTGACCTGCGGGCCAGTACTGTGTTTATATGGATCCTGTTTTCAGATCATCTGTGCCAAACAGACAGCTCAGGAGAACAGAAGATTGTCTTTAGCATGCATACATATCAACTGGGAATAAAATAAAATCACTCCTGCCTTGATAATGGAAATACCAGGGAACTATAAAATGTCTCTCTAAAGTTAGGAAACAATGCTATAAGCCAGGGCTAAACCACCATTTACTGAGCATAGAAATTGCCCAATGATCTTATTAGAATAAAGGCTCTGATTCAGTAGGTCTAAGATTCTACAATTTTCCAGCTACTGCTGAGGCTGAGGACCACACTTCTAGTAGCTCTGACTGCTTTTGCATCAGATTCTCTAAGCCTTTAAGCTGACATGCCATAGAATACGCTCCAACTAGCTCTCAGAACACGCCCCCATTCCTGTTACTGGTGGCCATTAGGTTTTCTGTGCTTGTAATGAGCCTGGACTGATGGTTCTTCAGTGATTTAATTGCACTAAACAGAGAGAAGCTCCTGGAAACTATCACAGCCTCCACCTTGCCTACAGTACCTCCCGCAGGGCTCTTGGGCTCCTTTCTTGCCCCGCCCCATCCATCCATGCCTGGAAAGAGGGACAAGTATGCTCATCATGGTCTTGGCCCGATTGTGTTCCCACTGCCAGAGGCTGGGCTTTTGAAATTTTCAACAGAAAAGAAAAAAGAAAAACAACAGCAACCAAAAAAAAAAAAAAAAACAAAAACAACAACAGCCCTGCACTGGGAAATAATTTTTCTCTTGGTAGGTTCTACAAAGGTTATGTACAACAACAGATAGGCCACACAGATACTGCAGGTAACAAAGGAGATGTGTTTCCTCTGCTGCTGACCTCTTTGTTGGCAAGTGCTGGTGACCAGTGACCCTTGGCGGCCCTTTCTTTAGGACTCAGGACTCCCTCTTTGGCCATGATTAATTTTATGCTCTCAACTGAAATGACAATCATTTATTATTCTGTTTTAGATATGCACCTCCAGGGAGTCCAGCTGAAAGCTCTGATTTTCTAGTTCAATTGTGGTGTTGACGGCAGAGATGCTAAAAGGATGCCAGTTCAGTGAATTTTTGAGTTTTAGACAGAATCACATGCTTACATGGATGCGGGTAGCGCTTACCGAGCAGGATGCAGACCTCTGTTCGCCCAGGTCTGTACACAGGAAGAACAAGGAACTTGGGTGGGAGTGACCTATTAAGGAGATCAGTGGAGCTGGGCAGCCTGCTGTCTGCCCGCCATGCCTGGCTGTCCTTCCACATGGCCACAGTTGAAAGTCAGCTCTGAGTAGACCTTGGCTGCCTGTCTCTTCCGCCTTCCCCAAGCTCCTGGATGTGAGAATGGAAATCAAGGCAGTTTTCTGCTTATTTAAATACTGTCATTCAAGATTCCATGTATAAAAGTGTTTTAACAACATGAAATCTCTTAATCTCCTACTTAAAATGACAATGGGGCTTTCAGAGCAGCAATTTGGAGGCCAGCTGGATTCCCTGAACATGTAGGAGAACACAGTGTTACTGGAGAGCCACTGAGAACTAAGCGCCATTAGTTAGGTGACAGCAGAGCTTTTCCACTCAGCCTCATCCCTGGGTGGGCTTTGCTGTTACATCTGCCCTCAGAAGGATAGAAACACCCAGAAATTTCTTGTGGGTGATGGGCATCTTACCTGGATGTTTTAGAAGGTTTACACGTGCCTCTGTTTGGGTTATTTATTCTAATAATAAACAAAATTGTGAATTTTTGACTTCCAGGTAAATGAGTGAAACAGGAAACAAATCCTTAAAGAAGTAAGTTCAGAGTCTTTAGGAGGAAAGGAACAGCAGGCAAGTGGAGATGAAAAGTCCTGATAAAGCCTCAGGAACCATTCAGGAAGGGAAGCTAGGGCAAATGGTCCCTAGGCCAGGAGTCAGGCTGCAGCCAGGAGGGGGTGCCAGACCAGGGAACAAAGATACCTGCAAAGGGGAGGAGCGAAAGTGGTCTAAGATTTGCTTGAATTACCTTCAGACAGAGATAGCAACAGGGACAGAGATAGATAGATGAGAGAAAGAGAGACAGAGATTCTCAGTAATGACTAGCAGTCAAGATTCTAGTAGCAGAACAGACGTTTAGGTTGCAAAGGGCAGGCAAGATATTAGTTAAGAGCAGAATTCCCTTGGAGAGCTGAATAATTCTATTAGTGTTTTTACTTGAGTAGTTTCATTTATTTTAAACATTGTACATCAAATAATGGTGACTACTAAGTTTCAGTTACTGCTCTAAGCACTTTCTGGGTAAAAGCAGCCCTGTAAATCTTACATAGCTTGTTGGGGAGACTGAGGGGCAGAAAGAATATGAAGTTGGCTGAGCCACACAGCTGCTGAGTGGGGAGATGAGAGGCACCTCCAGGGCTTCCCGCTCCAGGGCCTGCCCTTTTCCTAACCCCTGCACCAGTGGGTTTGTGTTAGTTTCCCATTGTTGCTGTAACAAATTACCACAAACTTAGTCTCTTAAAAGAACATAAATTTATTCTCTTGTAGTTCTTGAGGCCAGATATATGAGACGGGCTTAATAAAACCCATAAAGGTTTACAGTTTAATAAAACTATGATTATAAATGTAGTGCTTTCCAGAGTTCTGTGAAGTGTTCTAGTGAATTATCAGACTGAGGGGTGTCATGGGAGCGCCCGTGTTTGTAGCCAGTTAGTCTGAGGGCAGTCTTATTGTGGACCGTGCCCTTTACGTTGTGGGGTCTGCACAAAATCTGGGTTATTAGTACCAGAAATGAATTGACGCCAGTTGATGTCAGAATAAACCCCATCTCAAAATCTCATTTTCTTTATTAAAATGTCTTTCTCCATAAAGTTGACATAGTCCCGGGTTCTGTGGATTAGAATGTGGACATTTTTGGGAAGCCATTATTCTAGCTACTACACTTTACAAAGCATTTGTACTTTATTAGCAGACATGCTGTCTAATGAGCTAGATGTAAGGTCTAGAAACCATCAGCTCAGCAGAAGCTGTGGACTCAGAAGGCCTCTCAGCCCAGCTCCTCAAAGGACTTGCTAGGCTTGCTTTGAGGGTATAACACCTGATGTCTTTGGCCTTAGTCTCTTCATATGGAAATGGGAATAACAATTTCCTGCCATCCACTGGACAAAATTCTGTGGGAATTTAATGGGATAGATATGAAAAATACATGTGTATTAATAAATGGTTATGAAGTATATTTCTTATATTCTGCTACATAGAACAGAATTTGGATGGATCATTGTTAGTTCCAGATTTATTTATTTAACACATTTGCTCCCCTTGACAAACACTCAGAGATTTAATGATTGTGACACCCTTTTGTATATAGAGCTGTTCTATTAAATAAGAAAATATCACACATCACGAATTTGCTAAGTAGTAGAATCAAGAATTGAACACAGGCAGTCTGGCCACAGAGTCTAGTCCCTTGACTGCTCCCTGCTGCCTGACCAGGTGACAGATGAAGCTGATGGAGAATGTGGTCAAGGACAATGTGGTCCCATTCCACTAAGTCCTCAACCAGCATCAGGGAATCACCTGGACAAACCTGTGGCATCAGGCCTCCAGCAGGACACACCAAGAGCCCAGAGAGCCCCCTCCAGGACCCTGGGCCTGTCCTGGGCACTGTACATCACATTGGTTGGGTGACCATAACCTCAGATTGCTGGATGCTTTCCCGTCCACAGCTAATGTGCACTGTAACAGGCAGGCAGGGACTTTCCCCCATGTCTCAGGAATCGCCTTTTCCTCATTTCCTTTCACACCTGTTTTGTGAACTGGCAAATTGCCAAGTGCAGAAAGTTCTGATTCCCAATTGTTCAATTCTCCTTTTCTCCTCTTTACTTGAAATTGCATGAAAAGAAGATAGACAAAATATTGACAACTGCTGCTTAGAACTGAGTTTTAATTTGTCTGTCAATAATCCAATCCTGGATGCCATTCTGAGCTTTGGTTTCCTCATGGTCAAATAGAGAAGTCATTGGCAGGACTGAGTGAGGAAACACACTAACATTTTTTGCACAGAGCTCGGCTCTGCTGAAGACACAGAGTCCTACTTCCCACCCCTCCCCTTTTGTTCCCTTCCCACTCTGCTGGGCACTCACCCTCTTCCCTCAGTGCTGCCTCTTTATGAACCTTGGCCCTGCTCCTCCTCATGTCCAGGGCTCTCTGCTCCTCACTGCCGTTGGTCTGGTTTCTTGCCAGTCACTGTTCTGTGACATGCCTGTGTGGTTACCAGTGACCTCCTACTTACCAGAGCTCTCCTTGATCTGGAACCACTTCTGGATCTGGGTCTTTTGCTTTGAGACACTGGACACCTAAACAACAAACAACACAAGTACCCCCTCCACAGCCCCCCAAATTGTGGTGTGATTACTCTGCTGGACTACTCTTCCCAGAGCTCTATAATCAATTCCACTCTTTGTTATGCTCCCTTTCTCCTTGCAAAGAGCTTCTGCATCACCCCAATCCTGCTCCACATATGAGATTTAACAGTCACCATTTTTTATGTCGGGTGCTTCTCTTCTCATCACTAGACTCTTATTCCCAATTACCTAAATCCCCTAGCTCCACTCGTGATGGCGCATAGACGTGTGCCACACCCTGGCCGTGATCTCCACAGCACTCTGCAGATGGGCACATGATTTGCTTCACAGGTCTGTTTCTTGGTTAATGGCCATTCCCCCCATGTCCTCCCCAGCAAAGCTTTTCTGCCCCTTTCTTCCATCAACAACTCAGAAGCAAGAGCTAACTTCTCTGAGTTCCTACAGCATTTTGCTCAGACATATACAGTGATGCAAGCTGGGTTATAATTGATTATCTATGAGTCTGTTCCTCCTCTCCAGACGGTTTCTTCCCACAGAAAGAAACAAGGGAAGAAACAAGGGAGCATCCTACCCAGGAATAATCTCAGAATCCATCACTTTCATCACTCATTTGAATGCTGTCTAATTATTAATCTTTCCCATATACATGTTTAATTTTACCAAAGAGTATAAATTTATTAAGGGTGAAGTCTATGTATTTTTTTTCTGGTCAATAATATTTACTTGGAGCTGTAGATACAAATAAAATGCCCCATTGAATGAGATTATTTTTAGTTCCTTTGCTAGATGTTATGACTAAATCACATCCCCACACCCAACCTCCAGTTCCACAGAACGTGATTGGATTTGGAATTAGAGTCTTTTAAAAGGTCTTTAAAGTAAGGCCTTTAAAATAAAGACCTTTTTAAAGACCATTTGGATAGTCCCTGATCCAAGATAACTTGTGTGGTCATAGGAGGATTAGGACCCAGCATTGGACGGGGAGAGCAGCCGTGTGAGGACACAGTGACAAGGCAGGCAGGAGAGAGGCCTCAGAAGACACCAAACTTGCCGCCATTGTGATATTGGACTTCCAGCTTCCAGAATAGGGAGAAAATCAATGTCTGTTTAATCCACACAGCCTTTGGTAATTTGTTAGACATCACTAATAAACTAATATGCTAGCTAAATGATGCTTGGCAGTGCTGAGGGTAGACGAAAATGCTTCCTTTGGACTCAGCATTTGAAAACAATATTTGTCTTACTATTATCTCTAGAGATGTATCAAAATCCACCTAGGTGGTGGGTTAAGTGGATAAGATACTTTCCCACATAATCTTAAACCAAGGGCAGAAGACAGTAAAATCAAATGATTCTTTCTATATATTTCTCCTTTTTTTCTCCCCTTTTTCTTCTGTGCCTTCTCCCATTCCTCTTCCTCCTGACCTTCTTTTAGAACAAGCTGAACAGAGATTTGCAATTTAAGGCACAAGTTAGTCTATACTGATGATAAAACAACCTGGAATATTTGGAAGATAAAGGATTTGCAGATTGATAGTAAGGCAGCGGGAATGCCATGTTCAATTTCTGCCCCAAAATGGTTCTGCGTGTATAACAGAGCCCAGAGACTGAATCACAGCTTTGGCTTAACAAAGGACTGTCCAGGTGTGTACAGGAAGAATCTTTTGAGCTGCTCTTGCTGTTAACAATCTGGTTTTATATACCCAGATGATTAGATGTCATAGACATCAGAAGGAGGTCAATACAATTCAAGCTTTAAACTTTTGACAATAATTTGAGCTGAATAATAGTTGAATTTCAGAACTGAGTTGTCATGGCGAGAGCCATTGAAGAAGAATAATTATCTTATAACTCAGTTACTGTCCTGCTGAACTTATAGCAATTTCCCAAATCCCATTTCTTACTCACCAAGCCCAGATCATATGAAGTCCTGTTTAGGAACATTATTTTTATATGTTTTTATGTGTGTGTGTGTGTGTGTGTGTGTGTATGTATGAATGTATTTTCATATCCAAATATATAAAAATGTATTTGAATAAATATGCATTCAATGCAGCTAATGGAAAAATGGTAAAAATGCTTTAGTCAGCTATGAATTGCATAGTCTGAGAAGAAAATACTAACGTACCATTCAAGTACTCTCAAGAGCCAGGTAGTAGAGACATGCTAGCAATAATTCCTTTTGCTGCTGAACGTATAGGACAATCAAGCCATTTGTTTCCATTATTTTTGTGGACTAAAATTTTCATCTCATTTCCCTTGGGTAATAGAAAAAATTTTGCCTCTTATTAATCCATAACAACACTATGATGCTCTTTGCTAATCAAAATTGCATACTGCATAATAATTTGCAATCTAATAAATTTAAGCTTCGTCTACATTTCATCAACTGCAGATGCAATTACTAAAAGATGCGAAAATGCTGGAAATAAATTTGAAATAGAAGGAATTTTGGGTACATCCAAACAGTGAAAAATAAATCAAATGGTATCTTACTTTATTTTAAATACAACTTAATCAACTATTGGAGGGAAATTCCTAGGGTATTTTCAATGTGAATAATGAAGGACAATCCTTCCACTAAGACAGGAGATTTTTCAAGTGACATAAAGGGCAAAGGAAGGGAATGAAGATAACTATAACCATCCGATTTCTGATGAAATGAAAGAGAAGAGAAAATTAAGAATGAATGGATTAATCCCATTTATGTGATGGGCATGATGGCTTACCTGTTCCTGCCCTAGTGAGAGAACCAGTAGAAAATACAAATTATGAAAAATATTTTATTAGCTATTAGAAACAAAGAAAGGGTGTCAACTGCATGGCAGATATTTCAAGGAATTTCTACTAATTGAAGTTAACATGACACTATATTGAAGAAATTTGGAGGACTCATATGTTGCCCCTCTCTGGGAACAAGAAGTAAGTCCCAAAGAAAATAAATAAGCTGGTGGTGGCCAGCACATCTGGTTTCATCTTAGCTGGGGGGAGATGGGGAGAAGGCAACAGGACCCTCTCACATCTGCTGGGTGGAAGACCACCTGACTGACCCCCATGGCAATGGAGCAGGTCTGTTTTTTCTTTTCTGGCTTTGATATCCAAACCCTGCAGTGATTTAGAAACACAAGAGCATGTGCCTGACCTGGGCAGCTTCTTGTATGGGAGTACAGAACCAGGCAGGAAGCTAGAACTCCCCCAGGCCCAGCTCTGTCACTAACACTCTACTGGGGAGCTGGAGTTGCGACAGAAGAGTATCATTTATCTCATACATGATTTTTCTCTTCAACTTGTTCCAAAACTTAAGGACTCAGCCAATGACACAAATCTCTGACAGTAGCCAGCACACCTCCTATTTAGTTAAAAATTAATAATTACATAAATTCTATTGTCTTTCTAAGAGAGAGCAAGGAAAGTGTGAGGAGAGAACAAGGCCTGTAAGCAAATAATACAGATTTTTAAAAAACGGAACAAAATGTAAAGCAAGCCACCCTCGAAAACTAAAACAACAGTCTTTGATAGAAATATAGTTGCTGCAATAAACAGAACTTGTGTTCTCAACAAGATCAAAGCCGATGCTGCAACCACAATGGGATTAGGGAAAATCACACGTGGACTGTGGAGGATTGTGTGGAAATGGGAATTCAATTTGCCCAATAAAAACTCAGTGGGGTCAGCAAAGACCATATCAGACATTGTATCAAGTCTAACAGGTGAATTAGAAGGAGAATGAATAAAATAAATTCTTCAAATTAGAAGAAAAAGACCCAGAGTGGAGAATGAGATGGGCGACGAGAGATGAGGGCCAAGTGCAGACCCAGTGTGTGTGGTTGGAACCCCCAAGAGCGTGACCAGGGAGAAGAGAGGCAAGAAGGGGAGCAGATGGTGGAAGGTGATGACGTGAAAGGTCTGGGGTTTCAAATCGTGGGGAGTGTCATGTTTCAGACAAACATCATGAAAGGGATGGCACAAACGTAACCTCATGGGACTCCCAATTTCCGAGTGTACACACAGAATGTTGTATTAACATGTTGTTCGGAAAAAGTTAGTGGGGGCCCCGGGGTGCAGGGATGGATGATTGGCACTAGCTTGTGCTCAGTCCCTGGCTCTGTTAAGTAGTAGTTTGGGGCCACTGAGTGACGTATTGAAACTGTGAGCTTCAGGTTTTCCAACTCTGGAGTGGGGATAGTAATTACTGCTCCATCAGGGACTTTGTGATGATTGAGCAAAGTAAAACAAAATATGCCCAAAAAACCAAAATAAGCTCACACCTGACAAATGGCCACTACTCCAAGAATGAAAGGAAAGCAAAAACAAAACACAACACAACAACAGCAATAGGCAAGGGCACAGATAGGGCGAAATCATTGCTTTAGAGGCATTTATACTGTTTACTTATTATTTTATATTTCTCATTTGAAAAGGCTCTTGTGAACATGGAACGATTTTCTTAAAAGCAAACAGGAAATGACGTGATTATTAACTGTAAATTCTGAGTGAACAAGCTAGTGGGAAAGGAGAGGGGACATTAGTGCCATTTCTGCAATAGTCACTCATACATTTGCTTTTTTCTGCCAACTTCTTCAGTTATCTTAATAGCATTATAAACATACAACCTTTTATGTCTCCACATTTTACAACTTTGAGAGAACTATTAGCAAAATCAGAGGTATCCATACCTTTTAAATCATTAAATAGTGAACTAGGTAGCCAAGGAAAAGCCCAGCAGAAGCAGAGAAACGACCAACGCTAACGGAAATGTTCGTAATGCAAATGTTGCCTTACTCTGTGAAAAGGACTTTCCGATTGTGTTAAATCACAACAATCTTACAACGTCCTTCTTCAAAGACACACAGAAGAACTAAATAACTCCAAAGGATAAAAAATGAAACTACTGACAAAGTTATATAGGGAAAACCAAGAGAGTAAATTTCAAAAGGTAAAAACATTAAATAGCCGATGGAGGAAAGTTTTTCCATTGATAAAAAGGAAGTTTTTTCTAAGCAAAACTTCTATTGCTCCTAAGGAAGTTTCATCCATGCCAGGTGTGAATCCTAGCACTGTAAACCCAGCGCTCAGAGAGGACAAGGCAGGTGGAGCGCTTGAGTTTGGGAGTTTGCAACCAGCCTGGAAGGAAGACAGAGACCCTGTCTCTACTAAAATCAAAAAACTAGCCCTGCACTGTTGTGGGCATCTGTAGAACCACTTACTCAGAAGGCGAAGGCAAGAGGATAGCCTGAGCCCGGGAGTTTGAGGTTGCAGAGAGCTGTTATGCCACGGTATGCTAGCCTGGGCAACAGAGTGAGACTCTGTCTCCAAAAAAAAAGAAAAGACATTTCATCCAGTAAATATCATGGCATCAAAATTTCCATGACCAGAGTTGACAGTTTTAAAGATAAATGAATAAAAACCCAATAATAAATGGGACTTTCTTCTATGCCACCGTCAATCTAATCATTCACTGAACACTGAATTTTAGGGACTGTACTGAGTGGTGGTTCCCACGACACTATTCATGTTTCACCAGGAATGAGTCACTGTCCATCTGGCACTAGCATCCCTCTTGGGAACCGGCACTGGCACATCAAAGACCTGACAGTGCCCTTCGTTCCTGGTGCTCAGTTGTTATGTGGATAAGGCAGCTTTTCTCCACTCGATACTATTCTTTGCTAGAAGGATCTGAAGTAATGCTGGCTATGTAGCCATGTTTTTATAGTTTTGGCTAAAAAATGAACGAAACTACCTGGTGTTCTTCACAGAAGTCAGACATGAGCTCAGTGGGTTGCCAGTCAAGACATCTGACTAGCAAACACCATGGTATACTCGAATTAGGCTTCTTTTCAACGGCTATGGTCAAATTCTTTGGTACTTAGAATTTGAATATCTAAGGAGTTCAGTCCATCAAGTCTATGGTTATATGTAGAAACATATGATTATATGCTTAGACCAAAGCTAGTACTAAAGAAACATATGATTATATGCTTAGACCAAAGTTAGTACTAAAGAAATATATGTATAAATTTCTATCTATATAGATAGATAGATATTTGTCTGTCTATCATCTATCTATCTATCTATCTATCTATCTAGTTTAAAAGAAAAACATTTAGTAATTTGGAAGTAAAATTGAAAGTATTATCTGCAATGGCAAAAAAAAAAAAAAAATCAACATTACTTTCAGAAGATATTATCTACCTGAAAACCTAAAATAATTAACTTTAAAAAATTAGACACATTATAACCAATAGGGTCAGTTTAAAACCAGTACAAAAAAATTGATCTGTTCTTTAATATAGCAAAATAGCCAGCCATCTACTACAATACAATACATCGTATCATAAGAATGAACTTAATGCAGACTGTGAGATCCATGTGAGGAAAACTATGAAATCATACTTAGACAAAAAAAGCTCACAAATTGGACAGCAAGAGTCCATATCATGAAGGTGTAAATCTTCCCTAAACAAAATATCAAATTTGTCAGTTTTTAAAAAATGTAAAATGTTACAAAGTTCATTGGGAAAGATAAAAATGTCATAAAAAGTTCTAAAAATTTCTGGAGGAAAAAAATAGGAAGGAGATTTAGACTTACATGATATTAAAATATATTTTCAAGCTATAGTAGATAAATGAGAGTTATATTAATCCAAAATGAGCAAAGAGCACAGGATTAGAAACCCCCAAATATATTAGTTACATATTTTAAACTTTGAGGCTGATCAGAGAGGAATGCAAAAATATAAGGAATAAAATGGATTGCCAGAATTCTTGGCAAGATGTGCATTCTTATTATTGGTGAGAGTATTATTGGATTCTGAAGGTTTTTTTTTCTTTTTAAGACGTTAAAATCAAAACAATCACTTTTCTTTTACTTGCAATTCTACCTTTTGGGACATATTCACTTATAGAAATACGCTTTTTAAGAAAGGACAAGTTGAAAAAGTGTCTTCTGAACACAGTAGAGACTATTTATCACACTGAAATTAAAATCAGCAAATATTTAGAAATATCTATTGCGAGCTTTAATAGTTAAATAAATTATTCAACAGCCATTATAATAAAATCCTAGGTAGACATGTTGAAATCGAAGACATGAATTCATATTTGAAATAGACCTGTGCTCTTGGTAAATGTATAAAATCCTGCTAACCAACAACCATGATGTTCTCCTATTAACAAATAATACAGGTACATACATTTAGCTAATTATGGAGAGACATGGCTTTGCCTAAGTGGTAGGAGGATCACTGATACATTTTGCCTTTAATCTCTGTGACTTTATTTATTAATATTTATTTTTTTCTGAAGTAGTTTTTTGAAAAACAATTGAATATTGTTTTTCAACAATATTGATAAATAATACAATGTCTATTTTCATGAAGAAAAAAACAGAGAGAGAAAAAATGGGTCCTAATTCTGTCGGCTCTTGGAAAGTAGAAGCCCATATCTTTGCTATCCTACCCAAAGGTGATTATTGATACCAATTTTTTTATGTAGTTTTCCAAATTTTCATGTCAGTATCTATGCCCACAGACATAAGCCCACTCTCCCTATAAAATTCCCATGTACAAGAGAGCTTGTCTGGAACTCACACTCTTCAGCTCACTCCTTTTACTTAATACATATTGGTGATCTTTGCTCAGTTTGCTACATTATGAATAATCTTTATTATTTATAAAGATTATTATATAGTTATAATAATAATATTATAATATATTATTATTATTATAGTTCTATTATACATATAATACAATAAGTACATAATAGGCTATTTAGAAATATTATATCTTAAAATTACTACAATAAATATATTTTTGAGATGTCGTATTAAATTCTAAACAGTGAAATTTAAGATTAAAGTTAAGTTTTTAAAATTGACATACACCATGTTGAAAAATGCTCTACAAAAAAGGTATAACAATGTACACGGTCAGGAGCTACATGTAAGAAGGTTTGTATATCTTCTCCAGCACTGATTATCCTATTAAATAATTTACTTTTTATTAAATTAATGAGTAAAAAATAATATATTATTTTGATTGACATAGTTTTAATTGGGGGTTGAGTTGAATACATTTTTTGTGTCTTCTTTGACTATATTTCTCTTCCTATGGCTATATAATCACCTATTCATTAATTGTCCTGAATTCTTTATATATTGAGGAAATTCTCTGCCTTATAATAAATGTGAATTTGTTTAGTTCATTTTTTGACCTTTTTTTTTTAACCATAGAGAAGTTATTAATTATTTTCTCATGGATTCTTGTGTTTTATCCTGCTTTAGAAAGATTTTTACAACTCTAGGATTATGATAATTATATCTATGCTTTATCTTAGGACTATATTGATTTCTTGATTGATCAATATAAGGAGTTAGGTATAGGTAATATAGCTTTTGTTTTATTTCCCCAAAGCATTTGCCATTTGCTTCAATGTAATTTCTTATTAAATATCTCCAATATGAAATAGTACCAAACTGTTTTCATCATGATTAACTTCATAATGTTTTAATATGTGGTAAGGTTTGAATCCTTTCATTACTCTACTTTCTCAGAATTTTCTTGGATACTCTTTTATATACATTCTTCCAGAAAATCTTCTGCAGATTTGTCAAGTTACTAAAAAATCTTATTGATATTTTAATTTGGACCACATAAAAGTTATATATTAATTTGGGAAAATTTACATTTTTTTAAAATATTGAGTCTTCACTTATTATGTCAAGACACAGCATGAAATTCCATCTTATTTCATGTTTCCCAGTAATTTTATAATTTTTTTTTTTTTTTTTGTAGAGACAAAGTCTCACTTTACCGCCCTCGGTAGAGTGCCATGATGTCACAGGACTCACAGCAACCTCCAGCTCTTGGGCTTCTGCGATTCTCCTGCCTCAGCCTCCTGAACAGCTGGGACTATAGGGGCCTGCCACAATGCCCGGCTATTTTTTGGTTGCAGTTTGGCCGGGGCTGGGTTTGAACCCACCACCCTTGGCATATGGGGCCAGCGCTCTACTCACTGAGCCACAGGCTTAAAATAGACTTTAGAAATTTCTGAAGTTGATTTTAAGTTCTCTTACTGTTGGGGGTGCCATTATAAATTAGACCTTTTATTCCATTTTATATTCTGGTAGCCATATTTTGTACAGAAGAACACTATTTTAATATTAACTTCATACATTTGTTAAGATGTATTTTTATTTTTAATGGATTTTATCTGGACTATCTTGACATTCAAAAAAAATAATTGTTTGTCTTCTATGAAATAGTGGACACATTTCTTGATTTCAATCTCACACCTTTATTTCTGTTTTTTTTCTTTTTTCCTTTAATTGCATGGGTTTGCACTTGTTTAAAGTACAGAAATAGTGGACATTTTTGTGAGGTTTCCATTAAGTATATTTCTGGCTTTCGATTTTAGATACATATTCACGATCTTAAGGAGTATCTATTTCTACTAAGTTAATGTCCTGCCCAGGCTATAAGTGAGGTTTAGAAAAAAGCTGAAGTCTCTTTACCCCTAAGCTAGTGGGTTTTCCCAGAAATAGCCATTCTGCTCCCTGTATTCTAAGTGACTCCTGCAGACACTCCAGGGTCAAAATCTGCCCTCCATCTCAAAATGTTCTTGCTCTGACTTCAGCAGTCCAGATGGAAGCAAATGCAATTACACAGGAAGAATATAAAAGCTAATTCGGCACTTTTTTATTTTATGACTGGAAATTAAAACAGTATAAGGCCCAAGCTTGGGCTTCACGCTGATGAACAGAAGAGGATCCATTGTGAAGTTTCTTTCTGTAGAAAAGAACTATTCCTATGCATGGCCACCTCATCGCAGCTACAAAGGGCTGCTCCCAGAAATAATTTGAAGGGTACATACATTTTTTTAGCATATCCTGAGATATTTTTTCAACTTGTGAAAGTAAAACTTTTAAAAATGTATAACCATATGTCCAGATTTGAAATCCAGTTTTAGTAAGAAGCCAAGCTTGTTGGCTATTATAATGATACAACAGGCCAATTTTTATGTCAGGTCGTGGCTAAATAGAAAATGCATGCAATCCTCCCTGGATGGAATTATTTCTCATGTCGGTTTTTAATAGCATCTTTCTTTTGTGCTCAAATAAGCTGATCCATAGTAGCTTTGGGAGCAAATCTTGTCTATGTCCATCTCTCTTGCATGATTCTTATGGACAAATGAATACTGAAAAGACATACTAACGCGCTCTTCCTCCAGTTCCTGGGGGTATGCATGGCGCAGAGGCTAGCAGGGAACAGAGATTTATAAAACCATGGCCTTTAAGGGAGAAACCAGAGATTTTTAAAAACATGGCCTTTAAGGGAGGGGACCGTGGCATTATTCATGGGGAAGCGCCAGATAAGGCCCCTTTGTAGCAGAACCTCCCTCATCTTGGTTGTGCAAGACTGAGCAATGGCCTTTGGCTGAGACTAAATGGCAGGGCACACTTGTCCCTTTTTCCCTTTCCCCTGGGTCAGCTCCCTGGGGAGGCCCTGGGGAGCACTGGCCTGTCAGCAACGTTATATTATAGTTAGTAGCTACTCAGAGCTCCATGGGACAGCCCGTCCCTTCAGCGAGTTGGGGTGTGTGGGGGCCCTGGGGAAATTCAGTGTGTGCAAAGGCAGTTTTCTGTAGGGAGTATCATGCCTAAAAACTATTCAGCATTTTGGGGTAACTCATTGAGTTTAGGACTAAGTTGAGACACCCCAACCAACCTGCCTGACAGCTAGGAAGCAACCTAAGCCTTGTCTGATCACAGCAAGACCCAAAACTACGTAAAACAATTATAATATTTCGGTAATCCAGGTCCTGCCTCTCCCCTTATCTCCTAGCTCCTGTCCTAGGAACAGCAAAGGACCATGATTTACCAAACAAAATACACCCTGCACAGCATCCTAAGATGGGTAAAATACAGGAAAAGGAGGAGTCATCCTGGCTAAAATAGAGAATGACTGGGAGTTCCCCCCTGGATCACTTTCCTCCTTAGATTCCTTCCTCACAGGAATTTGTGAATGGTAAGTAAGTGGTATTACTTGTTCCATGAATAAATTGTTACAGATTCTATAAACATGTCAATGCATCAACAAGTATTTACTAAACTCTTACGGTGCCTGTCCCGGTATTTTATGGACATGCAGAAGTTCTCAGTCACAGGCAGTGTCCTTGAGGAGTTTTAGTGTAGTTTGAAACTAATTATCATAATCCAAACCACCTGCAGTAACTCAGTTACTCTTCACATCAGCTCTGTATTGAGGTCTCATCACCCCACTTACACAAAGAAGCAATGGGGTTCCCCAGGGGTGAGGCAACTTGCTGAAGTGCCCTCACCTGGACGTGGCAGAGGGGAAGCTTGAACCTATGTCTCTGGTTTGCAAGCCTCTGTCCTAGTTACTCACAGAATAGTGGGGTCACATGAAGTGCTAGGTGACGCCGGTTGTGCTGGTGTTGAGCAGGAAGGGAGAAAGTTCTAGCAGCACTGGCTCCTCCAGGCCCCCACCTGGGACTCTGCCAGTGCCATGCTGCTGCTGTGTGGCTTTTAAATATGACTTTCGTCTATTGGAATCAATCTCACTTTCATGATATTAAAGCGAAAAACAGCCCGGATTGGCTCCACAGGGCTATGGCCACTTCCAACATGAGCTTATCCTCTGGGCACCCGTGGGGAGGCGGGCACTGCTGGGGATGTCTGATCAGCTCACTTTTCAACTGCTCATCCTTGAGGTGTGATTCTTCCTTTGCAAAGCCTCGAGCATCTCAGTCCTGTTGGCTGTGACCTCAGTAAGGTATAGGTATGTTAAACTGATGAGAGGAGGGAATGGGGAGAGGAGAGATACGCCTAGCCCTTCTTTAAGAAGCTGATAACAGGCATTCTGACACCTCACTTGTGATCTTCTCTCTGGGGACTTGGGAACTTCCATAGAAGCATGAAGAGGGTGAGCCTCTGTGAGCCTCTGTCCCTCACCTGCAGAACCTCTCTCCATTAACTTAGTCTCATGAAAACGGCTTGCTCGGTGTACACTGACTAGGTTCCAAATGCTTCCCTGACTTCAGATCCTAGGGTGTTTGATAAATTTATATTTCTTGACATGTGTCCTTTCCTGCTGAGGTGAAGACACACTGGGTACACAGAGGCTGTGACATCTGCCAGAAACTTGCTCAGGGATACAGTCAAACAGCTCTCACCATGCAGGGAAGCAACAGCCACATCACCTTGAGCCCTGAGCAGCTGAATCTCAGGCCTTATGCCAGAACGGCTGTGTGTTCCAACAGGATTCCCAAGTGATCTATATACACACTTGTGATGGACAGAACATTTGTCCCTCCAAATCTATAAGTTCAACTCTAAACCCAGTGTGATAGTATTTGAGCTGGGGGGTCTTTGGGACATAATTGAATTTAGGTGAAGTCATGCTGGGCTTAGCATTCTGCTAAGAAGTGGCAGAGACCAGAGCTCTCTCTGTCTCTTCACCCTGTGAGGGCACAGCCAGAGGTGAGCTATCTGCAAGCTCAGAAGAGGGCCTTCACCAGGAGACTGGGTGGGTGGGTGGGTGGGGGCAGCACCTTGGGCTTGGACTTTCCAACCTTCACAATTGTGAGAAACGAGTTCTGCTGTTTACATCACATGCAGCCTATGGTATTTTGCTATGGCAGCTGGATCAGACTAGGACAAAATCCAGCCTTGAGGGGTAACTGGCCTGGAAAATAAGAGTCAAGGTCTTTGTCCTGGTGCACATGGCCTTTCTTGTCTGCACTGCTATCTGTTGTGTGGGGTCTGTGGCAACGTGGTCTGATTGTCCTGCGGCCTTCAGCACAGTGCCGTTCCTACACGGGCTCTGTCTGCACACCTGCAGTTCTGCACATAAAGTTCTCTCTGTCAAGAACAACCTTTTCAGTGTATTCACTTACTTAGCACTGAATTTAAGAAAAAAAAAAGACAAAACACCTAAACTGTTTTATCTATTAAGCTTTCCTTGTCCTTCTCAGCAGAATTGGGATTTCCACATTTCCTTAACACCTCATGCTTATTCCTGATTAGAGACTTAACCATCCTGCAGTATTACAGCCTACTCTCATCTTTTTCTTGCTTTGGACTGAGTTTGATTAAGTGAGGGCCCACGTCTTATTTTAAATGTTTTGCCTAATACTGACTTGGAAACTTACAGCCTTAAAGGTGCTCAATATATGTTTGCTGAATGAATCAACAAATCAACGAACCTATACGATATATGCTTGTAAACAGACATAGTCACATCAATAAATGCAGATGTACAAATGGACAGGCATGTACACAGGCAGCCTAGTTTTACTGTAAAAAAGGGAGGGTAGGGGAGCAGGATGATGACAGCACACAGGTTAGAGAGAGGAACCCCTGATGTGAGACAGAGGAGGTCACTGGCACCTGAGCCTCTGGCTCTTCTCCCAAAGGTCCCAACCTTGGCTACACATTAGAATCCTCCTGGGAGGTTTTACAAATACTGAAATCTGGGTCCTCCTTGAGACAAAATCAATCCGAATTCTGGGGAAGGGGAGCTCAGGTATTGATATATATTTTTAAGAAACATTCCAGGCAATTCTAATTTGGAACAGGGTTGATAACCTCTGATAACTTCCCCAAAGTCTCAAGATTAGTACCAGCAAAAATAATTTCTATTTTTGTATAACTAAATGTGATTGGAATTTTCCTCCACACATTAACTTCAGCTGTTCAACTGTGATAGGTATCGTCTGTATTTTCAATTTCTGCTAAAAAGCAAAGTCTTCTAAAGACCTGCGGTCAGAAGGCTCGGCGGGCCTGTCTGGTGTGAGCACTGGGGAGTGACGTCTGGCACTCCGGGGGTGGGCAGCACGGCCTCTCATCTTCGTGTACATGCTGGCTGTGATGCTTTGAGTTTGGGGACCATTTGCTGCAACTCTTACGTTAGCTCCACGTCAGTTCATTTGTCACACCCCACAAACATCTCATGAGGCTTGGTGGCTTCTTCTCTATCCCCTGTGTCATCTCACCTTTTCCTCCCTGAACTTCCCATCTTGGAGCTTCTCAGACTTGGATCCCTGAGACCTCCCCACAGCTTTGATATCTGTGACTATTAATGGCCATGGCACCCTGCCTTCTTTTCCTGGGGTGGCTGTGACCAAGTCCAACGAATGATGAGAGGTGCGTACATTCTCTCACACTCAGAAGTCTGAAAGCCCAGTGTCTGGCAGGCTGTGGTCTCTCTGCAATCTGTAGAGGGCCCTTCTGTGTCTACCCACAGGTCTCATGCCCCCAAGCACCTGGGCTTGCATCAGCGGTCCTTCCATCTCTGGAAGATGGAAGACAGTCTCTGTCTTCCCTTGCGTTCTCCCTTCCTGTGTCTCTGTCCTCTCCTTTTATTAAAAGGACACCAGTCTCAACAACACCTAAAATGCTACAAAAAGCAAAGTAAATTCATCCTTTCCCACCCCTGGATTGCCTCCTCCTCGGTTACCTGTTTCAGACAATGACGTGTTACAATTTGCCTAGGTGGGCAAACAGGAAAGTGGTTGTCATCCTTGACACCACTCTCTTCATAATGCCAATCATTCAGAAAATAAATCCAGAAACTTCTAGCTCCTAAAGCATCTGTCACATATCCTCACTTCCTATATTCATGGCCACTGTCTACCCTTGTGCCATTGCATTCCCAGCTTATAGCCTTCTCTGCATGGCCTCCCACACAATGGTCTTTAGGACACCCATTTTATTATATATTCTTCTCAATAGGACCCTTAACTATGTCCCATTTCCATGGCCTAAATCTTGGAATTGCTAATGTGGCCTGAGAGATTAAGTGCCACAGAGTCATTCCAGCTTTCCCTCCCGTCCTCCACCCCACTGTCTAGCACATCTGACCACTGGAGGTTCTTGGAACCTTCATGACCTTTCTATGTTGGGAACTTCATACATGATATTTTTGTTTTCCTTAATGTCTTCCTTCTCTCCTGATCCTTTGCCCGGGCAGGCCCTCCTCAGCCTTGGGATCTCAGATGAAATTTCATTTTCTCCAAGAAGTGTCCCTGACTTCTCAGTTTGAGTTGGATCCTCTGTGAAATGCCCTCCTTGTCCTCTGTACTTTCCCTTCAGAGCAAGCACCGTAATTGTAATGAAATACCTGATTATGGAACTAGTCTGTAATCCATATCTCCCATGGAAACACAAGCTCCCAGAAACATGGAAAGGAGGATTGTGTTTTCTTCACTGTTGTAGCCCTAGTGGTTAGAGCGCCTCCCTAGTGGTTAGAGTGCCACCCAGCACTTAAGATAGTCCAGAAATCTTTGCTAAATGAATAAAATAAAAATCAAAGCGTGGTTTGGTTTTCCTCACAAATACATCCCTCATGTCTTGCATAGCCCCATGTAGAAGGCACTTTATAAATAGCGGTTGAATAAAATATCATATTAGCCCTTTCCTCATCAACAGAACTGGAACACCACAGTTGTGGGACAGCCAGGGGCAACCACTCCAGTGAGGAGGATGCCAAACAAGGAGGTCAGTGGAGGGCAAACAAGAGCTGTGCCTTGTATGAATATTCTGAAATTCCTAGACCTTCAGCTTCAATACAGCTTCACCCTCATAACAGTTGATATCATCCTGATAGCTTCTATCTAGCAGCTACAAGCAAAGACAGGTTCTCTTGAAAACATTCTTCCTCGCATCAGACCTCTCTGTAGGGAAAACAGCAGGTAGGAGCTCTGTGGGTCAAGGTCCCATCCACAGAGCGTCTCACTCTGCCCTTGGAGGAAATGGTTTACAGTGAATACATTTAGGACTATTGGCTATAAAAATGTGTGCTTTGTTGTCAGTGCAGATGTGCTTTACATAAAAATAGATATATTATGTAGTAAAATAAAGACAGCCATATGCTTTTAGCATTGATGCCCTCAGGTATACAGCTGCTGGGTTTCTCAGTGTGCAAAGTGCTTTCATGTGCATTCTCACCATTGATTCCTGCACAAATCTGTGGAAAGAGCTCCTGTTTTCCCTGTTATACATTTGGTTGTATAAAAATTAGAATTAAGACTCAGTGTAAGGTGACTAATGGAAGTGTCTGGAATACAGTCTGAGCAGAAACGGAGCCCAGTTCTCTGACTCCCAGCAACCACCCCCCATGCCTGCCCTGGGTAGGGGAGTTGAGTGCAGGTGGGTGGGTGAGTGTGGTGGGTTCTCTTCCCACAGCTTCCAGGAGTCCCTCCAAATCCATGCTGTTCCCCCAGGCACTTTTCTGAGCGTCCTGTACCTATGACCTCTTTTCGATCCTCACAGTGTAAATGTGCAGTGGGACTGTTACTGCCTCCCTGTTACTGCCTCCTCCAGGGGAGGAGACTCGTACTCAGACACACTAACATTTCCAGGGTCACACAGTGAATTTTACAGCCAGATCCTGACTCCAGAGCCTGAACACTTAACCATTAAGTCGTACTCACCTGCTGCACCATGTTCAGGCTGTTTCCTTGGTGTTACCATCTGGACCCTTTTCACTGTTACCCTCTTGCAGGGACATCTGAGTTTATTTACACTCAGATTTCAGTTTCTTTCATTCCTTTTGTTTCACTATGATAGGAAAGGAAGCAAAAATACATTCTTTGGCCTAAACGGGAGACATTATAAAAAGTGCCTGTGATGTTCTTACAGGATATTAGTGCTTACTCACCGGTAGTTTTTAGTGGGTGATTATAATAATTACATAAAGCAAACAAATTAGCTAAGTTAACTTCTCACTAACGCTCATTTCAATGAGAAAATGAATTCTTCCACTTATGCCTCTGTTGAACTCAAATTCTAAAAGTAAAGATCATTCTAACAGAGATAATTATAATAAAATAGGCATCACCCAGACATCACTTTGGAAGTGTACACACATGCACACACATACAGAGAAATGGCACTGAAGCCCTATGCAAAGATGTGGAGGTGGAGGCTGATTTCAAGGTGGCTTATTTTAAATAAAAGCAGTGAAAACTTGTGATTGAGAACTGCAGCAGCACCTTTAAAATGCTCATATTTCTGAAATAATGAGCTACTTTGCAAGATGACAGATTTAAATGGTGAAGCATACGCTTCAAAATACTTGCTGTCTAGGCAAGCTTGTGATATTTCTACAAATGGGGTTTTCAGTGTCTAGGGGGAATTGGGAAGGATACATCGAACACTTCTCAATTTTAACAAGCACTTTATATTGCAGAGTTCTTCATAATCACTTTTAATAATTGTTCCTTCCAACAGCTCTGTTATTCCCATTTCACAAATATAGTAACTGATGCAGATAGGGTAAGGAGAGTATTCTGGAGCCTACTTCCTAGTCAATATCAGGGGCTTAATGATCTCACCCAGATGAAAATTGTGAGAAATCAGATTTGTTAGTGCAGGGTTGATCTATGTGGCTCTAGGAAAGGAGCTCTGAGGTGGGAGTCACTGTTGCATACTTGAGTCTGGCTGGACATGAACTCACCTCTCAGTTGACAGCTCTGCCCTCAAGAGCTTCAGTCATCTCCCATGGAAGACCCCACAGGTGGGGTGAGGGTCTCTGCAAGGTACTAAGGACCCAATGTGACTCAAATCTGGTCGAACACTTCTCAGCCTCTCTGATATCCAGCCTCTCTGAAGTAATATGCACTTTGAAAGGAATCACTCCTTCCTTCCTTCACTCTGCAAAAACTGTTCAGTGAACATCAACAGAGACTCTGTATTAACAGTCTTTTAAACACAAGGGGACTTGAGAATCAGCCTCTGCTCCTTGCTATTCAACTCTCATGGACCAGCCAAGCATGCTCAGGGTCCTTTGCACTTCAACTGTCCTGAGTCAGATCCGATTTGGATGTCAACTGAGAGGTGAAATTGTCCAGGTTTTATTGACCATGGTTCTAAAGACATCACAAACCTCAGAAGACATTTACCTGATTTGTAATCTTGCCTATGGCCCCAAACCCTGAATGACCTCACCTGCCCTATGGGAGCTTTCTGGACCAGCAGATGCTCTGATCTTGAGCCCTTGGGATCGCTACTACACAGGCTTTCATTCTATTTCCATTCCATTCAACACTTTTTGGAGCATCTACTTTTCATGAGGTCCAGCTCTGGGTTCTGGAAATACTACATCTTACGTTTTATGAGATTTTTTTCTTACTTCTTTCATGTTTCCACCTTGCTTTACCTGTGAATCATGAGCCTCTCAAAGGACAGGATGCAGCGAAACTTCCTTCTAGCACAGCCCAGCACAGTACTTTGCACAGAGAAGTTAGAGGATTGCAGCCAATTGACTGAATTGCATATGTAAATGTCAGTGCCATTCACTGATTTACTAATATTTACCAAATTTCTATAAGGGAAACCCTTATAGAATCCCAAATTCTGCAAGGGATCCTAAATCTACAGGGATGCAGTCTTTTGCTTCTTATCTTCTAAGTGAATCTTCATTTCACATTTTTTAGTCCATCCTTTTGCATCATAGAAACCCATGAAATCTTCTTTTTGGCTCCAATTATTACCTGGCGTACATGACCCTGCTTTTTTTCCTCTTTTTCACTGACCTTCTGTGTAGCTTTTCCATTTGCACAGATCTGTGTTAAGACAGGGAATTCTGCCACTCCTTGACAGACATTCTGTCATTCCGTGCATTTCATAAAGACAGAAGAGGCAGTAGAAATTAGCAATGTCACCTCCAACGTCAAACTCAGTTAACAATCCTTTCCTGTTCATTTTCATACTCCACTTAGCTCAAAGTTTTTACTGTTGTCTTCTTTTTTGAAACTGTCTACATCTGCGAGGAATGGTGACAGGAGATTCAGCCGATATAGAAAAGCTGATAGAGGGGAAATTGTGTTAAAGTACATAGCTTATTAGAGTTATAATATCATATTTGAGAAAAAGACTTCAGAATTGAATACCCACTATTTACAACAAGAAGCCCCGAAATACAAAGACTAAGGCGTTTTTCCTGGTCATCTAGCAAGTCGGTTGGAGACTTTAGATTACAATCTGGGTGGGCGACCTTTGGACTGGCTACTCTGATTCATTTAACATAAAATCCCACTGTAAGGAGGCACCTTCTGGGACACTGAACCCCATTACCCTGCCTCTGGAGATGTATCTGTCATAGCAGATGAGGGTATAGAGTTATGTGGCTCTGGATTTTCAAAATCAGACTTCTGAAATAACCTTGAGCAAGTTACATTCTTTCTCCTAACGTCTGTTAGCTCCTCTATAAAACGAAGATAATGGTACTGTCTATAGGGGCATTGTGAGAATTCAATGAGCTAATGACCCACAATCTGGCATGCTGTGAGGCTCAAATCATGGCTCTTACTATTACATATACACCATTTAGAAATAATTGTGAAGCACACAGATGAGCTCTTTGGCAGAGAGCAACCCAATAGCACATGCTATTAAATCTCCCAAGTAGCCATTGGTGACCTGTTAAACAAGGACATTCCCCACTTGTGGTGTTTATTCATTTGCTTGCTCCTTGGTGCCTACACAATATCCAGTGGGTGCCTGGCCAGGGCGCTGTACTGTGCTAGGGACCAGCAATGCTGAGGTGACTTAGATGTGGTCTCTGTCCACACACAGAGAAGTAACTGCATTACACTGATAAGGTTAAGATAGGAGAGCGTACAAGGTCGCCCAGAGAAAAAATGAGCCCCATTTTTCTAAAACCAAGTGGGCTTTAGAGAGGCAGAGAGCACTTCAATTCACCAAACTCTATTTGTTTCATTTTCAAGGTTTGTATGATCAGGCTCATGATGAAATAACGTCAGGAAATCTGTTCCCTCCTAATATGTGCAAACAAATTCAGAAATGACATATTGCAAAGGTAGGTCATATCTGATTTAACATGCTTCTGGCTTCCACCTCCAGAGTCATGCCTTTCCTTGTTTTCTCTGCTTTCTCCTTCCCCAGGGCCTGCCAAGGAAGTTTGCTTTGTGAAGTGATGAATACATATAGGCCACTCACTCTAGCAGTGATTCTATTTTTGAAGGACAGTGAAGGGGAGTTTGAGGCTGAGTTTCATTTGTGATTTTGCTTGTGAGTGAGCTCAGGTAGGAGTTGGAGTTGACTGTGAACTGTAAGATATTTGTAACTTAACAGAAAATGAAAAAGTTGTATGACAAAGATGAGATGAAAAGTATCGTTGGGAAGTAGAGGATGAATGTCCCTAAGAATCTCATCAGGGGTGACGGGAGATATGCAAATCGCCTTCCTTCTTGGACATTTGGAAGGACCGAGTTTGAGGAGGCTTTGCTATGGTTGCATGTGAGCTGATGCCAGGGGCCAGGATTATCACATGACTCCCTTCCATGTGATAATCCCTGACTCCCCTTTGTACCTTCACAGCCCTTTTCTACCTGCAATCTGTGCTGTGTGATCTGAGAACATGCTCATTCACCTCTGAGGATCTTCTGAACATACTGATCTATTTGAATCTGCAGTGCTTTTCAATAAAGCTTCTCTGTCCAGCTTGTTCTCCTGCCCTCCCACCATTGCTTGGTTGTTGATAATGCATTTTATTGCTGTGAAGGACATTACCAATGACTTCTTCGAAACACTAACATTCAGGACTCAGGCTGGCACCTTGAGCCAGAGCTTCCCTCCCAGCACCACGCTTCCTCTCTAACGCTGCTCTTCCACTTCCCCATGTTCAGTTCTGCCTTTACCCAGCCTGTAGCAGGCAGCAGAGGACTACAGAACAGGGAGCATTCAATAAACATTTGTTAGATTAAGCAACAGCAATGACTTGACAACAGATAAAGCAAATAAGCATAATGGAAAGATAATGTTGCACCGTGCAAAGGATAAAATGGATCCTAGCAGCCACATGGCATTAACTGAAGCATCTCTTGGATCTCCTCTGTCCAGCTTTCAAGGAAACAAGCTTCACCACACAAGGTTGAAGTTGGCTGTTCAGTGCCCTGATTCAGTTTCTTCCCATGTCCCTACATCTTTGTAAATGTCTCTCTCTGCTCGGTTTCTGGGGCAGTCATCTCTGCAACTGCTAATTGTGCCTTTTCATGGATGCACAGTGCTTCTCAAGGCCTTGATAGGCGACTGGCCCCTTAACGTGTTTACATTTCTGAAACACTTTGTACTTTGCCTCTCTCGGGAGTGCCTGGGATACGTAGATAGTATAGCTTTGTGCACAGCCAACTTCCTCTGCCCTACCTTAGATTCAGTGCAGCCAAAAATTAGAATAAGGCTTGCAGAAGCTTGTTTGAGACCTGCAGTTTACTAAGGGGAGAGGAATTCAATGGGAGTGGGGCTCTGGGAGCGTGGCCTCTGTGAGACCCAGCTGGAACTCCTTCTCAAAGACTTTTAAAGACTCCTTGCTCTTAGATCATATCTCAAAGTAGTATATCACAAAATCCCAAGACCAGAGATGTTGGCATGGATATGGAGAAAAGGGAACACTTTTACACTGCTGGTGGGAATGTAAATTAATACATTCCTTTTGGAAAGATATATGGAGAACACTTAAAGATCTAAAAATAGACATACCATTCAATCCTGTAATTCCTCTCATATATCTAGAAGACCAAAAATTATATCATAACAAAGATGTTTGTACCAGAATATTTATTGCAGCCCTATTCACAATTGCTAAGTCATAGAAAAAACCCAAGTGCCCATCGACCCATGAATGGATTAGTAAATTGTGGTATATGTACACCATGGAATATTATGCAGCCTTAAAGAAAGATGGAGACTTTACCTCCTTTATGTTTACATGGATGGAGGTGGAACATATTCTTCTTAGTAAAGTATGTCAAGAATGGAAGAAAAAGTATCCAATGTACTCACCCCTACTATGAAACTAATATAGGGCTTTCACAT
>CAUYPK010120845.1:0-21472 GCA_963574355.1 Loris lydekkerianus
AAGGATTAATTTGTGATAATTACTAAAAAAAAAAAAAAAAAAAAAAAAAAAAGAAAGGCAGTATGGTAACAGAAGCAGTGTTGGAGTGATACATTTTGAAAGTGGAGTCATGAGCTAAGAAATGCAAGAGGCCTCTAAAAGTTCCAAAAGGAAAGGAAATTGATTATTTCTTAGAGTCTCCAGAAGGAATGTAGTCTTGTAGACTCATTTTAGACTTATGACATCTAGAACTATAAGAGACAAAATTTGTATTGTTTTAAACTACAAAGTTTGTGGTGCTTTGTTATAATAGCAATAAGAAACCAATATAAACCATGAAGGTGGCTAATTAAGAAAGTCTGTTTTAATAAACTAGAAACTTATGGCTGCCCAATGACACTGAGTTATCATTCTTACATCTCATTTACTCTTTTTCTTAAGGTAAATGCTTTTCTTCTTATTATTATTTTTTTACATATACATGTGTTTATTAGGTTTCCACTTTTGCCTTCACGGAATTAAAAAGGCTTAAAATTTAATAACAATAACAGTGTTTAAGATAAGGACTAGAAACAAAAACCTCATAAAGAATTAACGACAATAAATACATTCAGAAAAGAAATCAGATGATTGCTGCATCGAAATATTAAGCAATAATAATAATAATGCAAGAAAGTAACATTCACATTGTCAGATAAGAGTATGTCTATCTCATTTACTCTTACGTTTTTATTTGGCTCTGAGGGTCCAGGGCCTATGGCAAACAGAAAATTTAGGAGAGTGAACATTCATTTGCTTGATAAATATATAAATATACCGAGTGCTTATCATGCCCCAAGCATGTGCTAGGTGTTTAACATACATCAGGGAATAAGAAAGACTCCTGTGCTTAAGAACCTTATATTCCAGAGTAGGGACGAAGCTGATAAATCATAAACATAAGTAAATTATACAGTATATTAGAAGGAAATTAGTGCACTGGGTAAAAAAATAGAAAAAGTGTGATTGGGAGTGGACAGGGAACGAAAGGTGGCAGCTGTAGGATTAAATATGGCTGTCAGTGTAAGTCTCATTGAGAAAGTAACAACTGAGGAAAGACCCTAAGGAGATGAGGGAGTTACTTATGTGACTATCTGTGAAAAGCATTCTAAGCAGAGAAAACATCCAACATAAAATGTGAAGGTGTGCCCGGTACATTCTAGAAACAGCAAGTAGGGCAGTGTAGTGGAGCATAGAGTAACAGGAAATGAGTTAGAAAAGTGATAGGAGCCAGATAATGTAGGGCTTTGTAGGTCACTGAAAGGATTTAAGGTTGGTATTGAGGCAGAGTCCTGATTTTTAGGGATACAATAATATAAGGCTCCCTCATGATGAGGCTCCCACCTGCCTCTCTGACCCTATCCCACCCCACTCTCCCCTCACTCAGTACAATCTTATCATACTTTTTGCTTTTCCTTGAGCACGGCCAGCTCTTTCCCACCTTCTCACATGCTGTTCCCTCTGCCTGGAATGCAGCTCTGTCAGAGTCCTTTATGTCTTTCATACCTCAGACCTAGAATTAACTCTCTTGGGGGGGGGGGTGTCTTGACCTCTGTGTGATCTGTTAATTTTTTTCTTAGTATTTACCACAATCTGTGTTTATTTTAATGTGTGTTTAATGTTAACCTCCCATTAGATTACAAATTCTAAAAGGTAGAGACCATCAGTCTTATTGTTATATCTCCAGAGTATCCAGCACCTAGTGAGAGACTGACAAACATCTGTGAATGAATGAATAAATGAATGACAGGGCCAATGGAAGCAGAGTCCACCAGAAATGGAGTAGTGAAGAAAAAGGAAGAAAAAGAGGTTTTGAAAAGAGTTCCATTTAATTTTTTGAGAATAGCATATTTAGTTTCACCTAGTTTGTAGTATACAATAGTAACAGGAATTGCAGACAGAAGACACAGGACTCAGTCTCCAAATCAGGGAGAATCACATAAGCTGGGGCCAATGGAATGCAGTTCAATTCTATTTGAAGTTTGTTGAGCATTCCTATATGCCAGGCTCTATGCTGGGCACTCATTATGGGGAAGATAAAGATGAATAAGTTTACACTTCAAGAAACCAGAAATAGGAGATAAGAATGTGCAGATGATAATAAAAGGCAGAATATAATCAAACAAATGGACCTGGGGATTCAGAGGAAGGGGTTTAGGGAAGGCTTCAAGAAGAATCACTCTGACACTGAAGTCAACAACTTTCAGTCCACAATGAAATAAGAGCATAGATAGTTCCTTCTACTCTTCCCCCCCAAATACTTAAGAGTAGGATGGAAAGCAAAATATATATATATTTTTGAGACAGAGTCTCACTTTGTTGTCCTCGGTAGAGTGTCATGGCGTCACAGCTCACAGCAACCTCCAGCTCTTGAGCTTAGACGATTCTCTTGCCTCAGCCTTCCGAGTAGTTGGGACTACAGGCACCCGCCACAACACCTGGCTAGGTTTTGTTTCAGTTTGGCTGGGCCGGGTTCAAACCCGCCACCCTTGGTATGGTGGGCAGCGCCCTACTCACTGAACCACAGGAGCCGCTGGAAAGCAGGCCTTGCATATATATGCTATTTTATTGAATCATTTATTTTTTCTAAGTTTTACTTTTCTCATCTTTGAAATTCAGCAGTTAAGATTTCTGTACTCAATTGGCACTGAGTACAGGTTTGCAGGTATTCCTTTCTTATGTTGCCCAGGCTAGAGTGCAGTGGCTACACTGTGGCCTTGAACTCCTGGCCTCAGATGATCCTCCTGCCTCAGCCTCCCCAGTAGCTGGGACTACAGGCACACACTACCACATCCAGCAAGCTTCCAGGTTTTTCTTCCTGCCTAAAGGTAGCACCCACATTTCTACACTAAAGCAACAGACTGCCTTTTGGTAACATCTTACAAGCACTTCAGATAGTGTCTTTAGGATAGTGCACTTAGAAGGTCCTCTGGCTGTTTGTGAGATGGTGAAAATGGATGAATAAATTTAAGAAATGAAGCATAAGGGGTTTTTTTTTTTTTTGGTACCACTGTATGAGCCAATTTTGAAGTGAACAATGATGTTACAGTTCATAGCAACCTCATTGCCAGGTGTAACTCATTGTATATTGCGAAATGGAGGTATTAAGGTATCAAGAAACAACCACATTAAATTGTTACTAATGTTAAGATAAACTGTAATTTGGGAAATTGTAACATGACTGTCTCCAGGTAATCTTGTAAAGATAGATGCTTTAGATGACTGGTGAAGTAAGATGAGTGGAGAACAGATGTGACTTTGGCAGCATGAATTCATTCCTCAAAGACTCCTCATCCCATGATGGAACTGAGAATGGGAGAGAAGAGTTTAGTGGCAAAACTACGGAGTGTGCTGGTATGGAGTATCTTCAAGTGTGGTTCCTCTATGAGGTATGGCCTGAAGTAGCCACTTGCTTTACCCAGTTAAGTTACAGCAATAATAATCACTTTTATTTGTTCACTGCTTTTAACTTTCAAAGTGCTTTTATATATATTATCTAATTTTATCATTTTGTCTATTACCCTTCTCTAGTTCATAAAAGTATACTTTCAGAGCAGTGGTAGACACCAAAAGCAGTAACACTGTCAATATGATGAAAAAAAATCTGCCTATGATGGAGCTTTGGCAAAATAAATCAAACTAAGGAAATAAATGTAGTTGGAGCTAGGCTGCAATAAGGTGATTCCAGCATTTGAAGATAGGCTTAGAATGGTCATGAGAGTGAAGTAACACAAAGGAATTGATGTACATGTATTGGTGATGGAGATTTGGGAAATACCCCAGGGTAATCAAGGTAGTCAGGGCATATTTGCAGGACTGGAATGTGTTTGAAGAAAGTTGCAATTGAATTAGCTTTACTGTAAACTGTGAAGAATTATATGTTAAGGAAAGGTAGTATACAAGTTATTTGAAAAAGAATTAGATAGTAAACATATGTTACTGTTTGTCTAGTACCTCCCACCCCCAATTGTGGCCAGGGTGGGATGGGAGAGGGAGGTGTATCCACTTTTACAATGGCTGGAGAGCACATAGAGCTGGTAGATCATGTACATGATGAACACAAATATTGTGGTCCATAAGAATGCAGTCTCAATAATTTCTATGTAAAATTAGTCTCAATTATTAAGCAGACTTTCTGTGCACGAGCTTCACCATTCCACTTTCTTCACTCTGACTCCATGCTCATCAAGTAACTTTCTAACTTTGTTTCAGTCTCCTAGGTTCTTTGATCCTGGAAAGTAAATTGGTTACCTGATAGGTATATCTATAAATTAATATAATCAAAATATATTTTATGTGTCTTCCCCTCAAATTTTTTTATTTTGAAAACTTTCAAATCTACAGAAAAGCTGAAAAAACAGTACAACAGTACAAAATTTACACTTACTTTTAACCTAAATTTACCAGTTTGCAGATGGATATCCAACTGCTTCAACGCTATTTATTGAAAAGGCTGTCTTTCCTCCATTGAATTGCTTTTGAGCTTTGTCAAAAATCAATTGGTCATATTTGTGTGGGTCTACTTGTGGGATCTCTCTTCTGTTTCTTTGCTGTGTCTATTTCTTTGCCAATGCCACATAGTCTTGATTACTGTGGCTAATATATTTAGTCTTACAATGGGTAGAGTGATTCCTTCCACTTTGTTCTTATTTTAAATAATTGTTTTAGTGATGCTAGTTCCTTTTTTTAAATATGAATTTTACTATAATTTTCAAAAAGTCATGCTGGGGTTTTGATAGCAATTGTGTTAAATTTATATATAAATTTGGAAAGAACTCACATCTTTACTATGCTGAGTTTCAATCCATGAACATAGTATGTCTTTCCATGTAGTAAGATCTTTTTTCTTTTTTTGAGACAGAGTCTGAGTATGTCACCCTTGGTAGTGTCATGGCATCACAGGTTACAGCAACCTCAAACTCTTGGGTTTAAGCAATTCTCTTGCCTCACCCTCCCAAGTAACTGGGACTACAGGCACCCACCAGAACACCTGGCTATTTTTTGTTGTTGTTGTTGTTGTTATTGTTGTTCAGCAGGCTTGGGCTGGGTTCAAACCCACCAGCCCTGGTGCATGTGGCTGGTGCCCTAACAACTATGTTATGGGTACTGAGCCCATGTAGTAAGATCTTTGATTTCTTTGATTAGTGTTTTGTAGTTCTCAATGTGCAAGTCTACTACATGTTTTGTGAAATTTACACCTATTTCATTTTAAATATCAATTGAAAATGGCATTGTATTTGAAATTTTTATTTCCACATGCTCACTGATAGCACATAGAAACATGCTCATCACAGTTATATAGATTGATTTTTATATGTTGATATTGTATCCTGAAACCTTGCTGAACTTATTTCTTACTTCTAGGAAGTTTTTGTAGACTCCTTGAGATTTTCTTTTCTTTTCTTTTTTTTGAGACAGTCTCATTTTGTCGCCCTCGGTAGAGTGCTGTAGTATCACAGCTCACAGCAATCTCCAACTCTTGGGCTTAGGCGATTCTCTTGCCTCAGCCTTCCGAGTAGGTGGGACTACAGGCACCCACCACATTGCATGGCTATTTTTTGTTGCAGTTGTCACTGCTGTTTTAGCTGGCTGGGGCTGGGTTTGAACCTGCCACGCTCAGTATATGGGTCCAGTTCCCTACCCACTGAGCCACAGGCACTGCTCGAGATTTTCTATGTAAATGATCATGTCTTTTCCAAATAAGGACAATTTTATTTCTTCCTTTCTCTTTTATATGCTTCTGAGATGCTGCCTGCTGCATCTTTCAGATGTGCAAAGCTAACAGCAGAGACACTGGTCTTTTTCTTTTTTTTTTGTACTATATTTGTCTGGTTTTGGTATCAGGATCAAACTGGCTTAGTAAAGTGAGTTGTGAGGTATTTCCTCCTTGTCTGTTTTCTGGAAGATTGTGTAGAATCAGTGCAAATTCTTCTTTAAATGTTTGGTAGGATTCTCCAGTGAAACTCTCTAGGCTTGGAGAATTCATTTATTGGGGAGTTTTAAAATTACAAATTCAATTTTCTCCATAGCTATAGGGCTATTCAAATTATTTCATATTTGGTGAGTTGTGGTTTTTGTTTTTTGAAGAATTAGTCCATTTCATCTAATGGTTTGAGTTTATGTATATAGAGTTGGTCCTTTGACGTCTGCAGAAGCCGTGGTGATATCCCATTTCATTCCTGATATTGGTAATTTGTATCTCTGTGTTTTTGTTAGTTTTGCTAGAGATTTGTCAATATTATTGAAGTTTTCAAAGAACTTTTGTTTCATTGAGCTTCTTTATTATTCTGTCTTCAATTTCATTCAATTCTGTTTTTTATTATTTCTTTCCTTCTACTTGCTTTGGGATTATTTTACTCTTCTCTTTCTTATTTGTTAAGGTGGCAGCTTAATTATTGATTTGAGATGATTCTTTAAAATTAGGGATCTAGAGTTATAAATTGTCCTCTCAGCACTGTTTTAGCTGTGTTCTGAAATTTTGATATGCCGTATTTTTATTTTAATTAAGTTTACTGTATTTAAAAAATTTCCTTGAAATTTCCTCTTTGATCCATAATTATTTTTATTATTTTTTGAGACAGAGTTTCACTCTTGTGTTGAGACACTGGAATGGCTAAGAGGAGGTTAAATGGAGGATACATTTAGTCTGTACTTAGTGAAATACATTTATGTGGTTTGCAGACACTTATTGTGTACAGTTAACTTATTGCTAATGGTATAGGAATGGCTACAGGAATGTTGCCGTAATACCACATCCTCACTCATCCAGCATCCTTGCACAAAAAGGGCAGAGCCAGAGGTAGTATCATGATATGAATGTGTTGTGTGACATCTGATCTTAGATCTATTGAGTGGAGGAGAAGCAATGTTTAAAATGTACAAAGTTCAAAGTTAGACTGTGTAAAAAATTCTTCTAATTATTACATTAAAATTGTAGCTGAGGGATTTGGGTTTTAACAATGCTTAGTCAAGAACAGAGGATATATGCTAATTAGTGGAGTGAGTGAGTGGTCTAGAAGATTAGCTTAGAGATTTTGAGAAAAAGAACATAAAAGCAAGTGGGGAATAGTCAATGTGACCAAAGAAGGCCAGTTCTTTTTTAAAAATGATGATTAACCTTCCAGTCTAAAGTCATTCCAGGAATAGAAAAGGGCTGCCCACTGACACAATGAGTCTCAAAGGAAACAAATCCTCTAGTTTCAAAATTGGAGTAACAGGGATTTCCTCTCTTAGCCAAGTATCTTCAATGATCTTCCCTCGCTCCCCTCTCCTTATTCACTTAGTAGCCCTGGAGCCGTGGGCCAACCACTTAACCTCTTTGAGACATAGTTTTCTCTCCTATAGATGTAGATAACTACCTTACAAGGTTGTTATGAGGATTAAATGAAATAAGGCCCATGGAAGTATCTAGCAAAGACACATTTAGTGGTGTTCAATAAATGTCAGTTTCCTGGTGGCGCCTGTAGCTCAGTGGTTAGGGTGCCAGCCACAGACACTGAAGCTGGCCAGTTTGAATCTGGCCCAGGCCAGTTAAAATCAACAATGACAACTGCAACAACAACAAAAAAATAGCCGGGCGTTGTGGCGGGCACCTGTAGTCACAGCTACTTAGGAGGCTGAGGCAAGAGAATTGCTTAAGCCTAAGAGTTTGAGGTTGCTGTGAGCTGTGACAGTACAGCACTCTACTGAGGGTGACATAGAGTGACTGTGTCAAAAAAAAAAAAAAGTTAGTTTCCTTTCTTTTTTGCTTTTTTTCCATTAAGTTTAACTCCCTTTAAAGAGGTAGAGTCTCCATACCTTCTCATACCTTTGTCCTTCTGCTGTACTCCTCTAACGAGATATTATTTTCTTCCTTACCTCGGAAGAAACCCTATTTCTTTATGGGGATATGCTTCCTCTCTTGGAAATTCTTTCCTGGTTTTAAAAAAGTCCTAAAGTTTTTAAGGCTGATGTGTGATCTAGCAAGAAATATAGACATTTATTACATTAATAGGAAAGGATAAGGAAAGAGTTCAGTTTCAATTTGGGCAGACAGTGTTATACATACCTTGGCATGTGGTTAAAGCAGAAGCAGGAAATCAGCAGTTAAGTGAAAGTCTCTAAAATTGTTTTTAATTAATTCCTTTGACTTTACCAAAATGGTGCAATTTGAAGAGGTAATAGACATAAACCAGCTGGTAGATTCCCAATGCCTGAGTGTATCCCTTGCTATGTTTCTAGTTGGGCTGGGCAGAGAGGTTAGCTTCACACTAAAGTCAGAGATCCTTATTCTGAAGGTTTACTTCCTGGAGGTGCATTCCTGTAAGAAGTGATTGTGGGGATATTGTTCCAGAAGGGAGGAGGTGCTGGCTTCAAAGATCAGCTTCCAGATCCTTTAAAACATCATAGCTACCAATTCTTCCATTCAGAAATATGCAAAAATTCAGGTTGGGATATGTGTGTGGACTGGAGCAAAATAACTGAAGGTGAGAGCAAGTAAGAGGAGGTTGCTGTTCTCTGTCACAGTCACCTAATGTTACTGCTGCTGCAGTAATCAATACCCCCTTTTTCCAGGTACAGAAACAAGGGATTAGAATCTATTTCTGTTGACTCCATTTGACCAAGCTGCTGGCAGCTCAACCAGTTGTAGGAAATAGCTCCCCAAATAGGCTGTGCTCATATGTTGTGAACATATTAAGAAAATAGTCTTGGTTTCTAAAAATCAAGAAAAATTGCATATACATAGAATGCAATTTCCAGACACTGACTTCATTTCTCCTTTTGGATGCAAACGATCTAGTCTACTTTTCATCTTTTCTTTTCTCCCCTCATTTTAGAGAAAGGGTTATTTTGCATCCTGTCCAAGAGTAAACATGGGCTCTAAATTTTATTTATCCTCTTGCCTCCTTCTTTGGAATCTTGAATTCTTGATTAGTTCCTTTCCTCATCAATCACCTTAGATGTCTCTCACTTCATTACATACTTCTCAGTTAACAAACCTGCACAAGTCGTTTTCCTTAAAACAAATAAATGCTTTCTCTTGAACCTATTGTCCCTTATAACATTGTCTAAGAAAATAAAAGCAAAAGCTTCTTTGCTGTTCCCTTTAACTTCTCATCTCCTAATTTCCTGCTACTTTCAGTTAGCAACTAAAAATTCGTTGTGAATAGCTTTATAGAAAAGCCTTCCCTAACTCTCTCAGGCACTATTAGTCACCCCCCCCCCCACTGTTTTGTCATACCACATGCTGCTATTATCATATTTAGCAACTTTAACGGTGGTTTATTTGTTTATCTGTATTGCCACTTATTTCTTTGCATTTGTATCACTTCTACTAAACCATGAGTCCCTAATAGGAAAGTGAACTGGCCTTTATCTCAGTGTTCCCAGAAAAGAATGCTTCATATTAGGTATATAATACATGTTGAGTGGGAGAGCAGGGGACTAACAACTACTGAAGCATGACATGTGTTAGTTTTTCTGTGAGCCAGAAGCCATTATACTTATTTTACAGACGAGGAAACTGAAGTTTACATAGTTCAAAGAACTTACCTAAAGTCATATAACTATTTGATATCAGAGCTGTAATTCAAATTAAAATGTGTCTGATCTCAAAATCCTGTGCCCTAATATGTTGCCTCTACTGTCTTACATACAGAGTTAAAGTTCTAGGGCTACCAATTCTCCTATGCTTTCACCCCACAGTTTCTGTTCTCTGACCTCATGGAGACATGCCAATCTCTTGATTCTATCTTCTCCCCATTTGTCTGCCCTCTCCTGGCCTCACATCCATACGATCATGCACTTGAACCCATTTTTACTATTGCCTTCGTCACCTTCTGCCCCATCTGCCTGGAAAAATCACTAATCCAGCTTATCCACTTCCACAATTTGTCTTCTCTTTTCTGTCATGATTGAAGGATACTATGCCACTGGCAAGACTTGTATAATGGACTTAAATCCATGGTTTATAACTGCAGATGCACTCTGCAGGCTTCTTCATTATCTTTTCACTTGTCTCTCTCTGGTCAGCTTCCTTTCCTATCCTCCTGAATCACTGTTCTAACATTTACCAGTTTCCCCAGTCTTCTTAATGACTTCTCATCCCCTCCCTTTTGGACAGTTTCATTTTTTGCTGTCATAAACAAAGCTAAGGTGAGCATTCTTGTAAATAATTCTTTTGTTCCACTTGACTGAGATTTTTTTTCTTAAACAGCAAGCTTCTTGAAAGAGTTAGTCCTACCTATTGCCACCATTTTATTTACCTTCTATTTACTACTCAATTTACTATTATCTGGCTTCTGCTCCCTCTACTTTGTTAAAATTTCTCTCAACAAGGTCACCAATAGCCTCAATATTGCCAAATCTAATCCATACCTGTGAGTAAATTCTTAGTTTTTTGGATCTCTCAGGTGCATGTGACATATCTCAGCATTCTCTCCATCTTTTAAAACTTTTTTTTTTTCTTTTGAGATAGAGTCTCACTATGTCATCCTAGGTAGAGTGCTGTGGCATCCCAGCTCATGGCAACCTCAAACTCATGTGGTTCTCAACAGGGGCAATTTTTCCCTGCCTCCAGGACATTTATCAATGTCTGGACACTGTCTGGACATTCTTGACTGCCAAAACTGGAGGGGGGAAGCAGGGAATGTACCATTTTCACCTAGTGCATAGAAGCTAAAGGTGCTGCTCAGTATTCTGTGACTTGCAGGACAGTCCATCCCCCCCCCCCCAGATAAAGAATTATGCCACCATAAAAGCTGGTAGTACTGGGGCTGAAAAGTCAAAAGATAAACTGGACTATTATCTACTTTGTGGAACATAGTATGTCCACATAACTTTGTCATACAAGTGTTAGTGTTCTAGAGGATTTGTAAAACTTAATAATAAAGGGTAAGTAAGCTCACTTATTTCCTAATATTTACTTCTATTCTTTAGAGCAAACTTCTGTTTGTTTTAAACAAAGAGTTCATTGATATGCTTCAGAAATTGCTGAAAGTTCTGAAATTATACCCCAAACTATGTGTACATATGCACTTATCTGGAAAGAGAAGCTATGAGATTCTCAAAAGGGTCCATGACCACACAAAAGATTAAAAACCACTGGTATGGGGAGATCTTTGTGTTTCTGGACCGTCTTTTTTTTTTTTTTTTTTCTGGACCATATTTTTAAAAAGTATGTTTTGGAAAATTCATGTTCTAAAAAATGTTTAGAAATGTATCCTGGAGGGGTATCCTTTAGAGCTGCCTTGGGGGGCAGGCAAGTGTGGTGAAAGCTCAGCTCACAACACTTGAGCTGAGAAGCTGAGGTTTCACCATAGCTTCTTCCTACTTGTCAGGATAATACCAGTTTCTCTGGGCTGTTAGGATACCACGTGACATAATTTATATAAGCCCTACTGAAGCATTAGGCACATAGCAGGTACTAAGTAAATGTTAATTCTCTTCCTTTTCATGAAGTTGCTGTGAAGATTGAATCAAATAATGCTTTGAGAACTAAATGAAATAATGGGTGGTACAATGTCTGGTCAATAGTAGATGTTTAATTAATGTTCATTTTTCTCCCATGTATTCCTATACCAAAAAGTCCTGGTCTTATCACTAAAAGTAGGGAAAAGAGGATAAATGCAGAAATTGGACAGATTTGGGTTTGAATTCCAGCTCTGTTATTTTACTAGTTGATCCTGGTCAAGTTACTTTCTGAGTCTTACTTTACTCATTGGTAAATGGGTATAATGTCTACTTCCTAGGGCTGCTGAGAGACACATGAGACAATACATATAAAGGACTTAGCAGATAAATAGACCAGAGATGTAACTGGTGCTTAAAAATGTTAAATTCTTTTTGCATTCAAACAGTTCTTAAATCCTACTTATTTGAACCCTTTCTACAATAGGAGCATAACTTGTTGACTGCCTAGTACTATGAGTTTATCTAAAAATAAAACTCAAATATATAATTTCTAGTATTTGTCTTTACTCATACTCACATCCAGTCATATAAGATGATAATATCATCTGAGATGATAATACGTATAATTTTATATATAACATACATATAATCTTATATGTATATTATACATATTATCATCTTATATCAATATTTCATTTTGATATGTTTTCAAGGTTTCATTCCATGAGTTGTCACTATTATTAGCAAGGGTTGTTAGATTCTAAATCCATGTAGCACTCAATACAGCACTTAGTTTCTTTACTTATTAGGCATTCATTGGGTACCAAATTCTTAGCACTGAGAGACTAAGAGGAAACAGATCCCTATCTTCGCGGAGTTTTGCCAATATTTATTATTAACAATAACATCTAAAATTTATTTAGATAAAAAGCATATTGAATGCTTACTATATGCCAGCCACTGTTCTAAACATGTTACTTCAACCAATACATTTAATCCTCGCATTAATCTCATTTTATAGGTGAAGAAACTAAGGCAGACTGGTTAAATAATTTGCTCAACTTGCTTAGGACATACTATTACTATGATATCTCCCTAGAACTAGTAAATGAAAGGAGGTCTGTCTTATATTTATTTCATTTTAAAAGTTTTAATTACATAAACTTGTTTACATTAAAAAAGTCATACATATATGGTAAAGACTTTCTAAAGATACTAAAAGGTATATAATGAACTGTGAGTCTCGACTTCTGGCAATGATGGAATAACTTCTATCAGACTAAGTGGGGGTTATGATAAATCGTTTGAAGATATTGGAGAATAATTAAAGCAGGTAGAAATAGAGGGAATTCAACCCTTGAAAGAATGGAACCATACTGGATAAAAATCATATTTATTTTTATTTTGTGTGGTGGGGGGTAGAGCTCAACTATAAAGCTACATCTTATTTTCCCAAGGAGTCAGAGCACAGAGTTAAAGGTCACCAGAGTCTTATAAGACCCCAAATCTAAAGACCCCAGTAAAACTTCACTCATTATACCAAGTATTAGAAAAATATCTATTTGAATGAGAAAAGACAATCAACAAATGTCAACATCAAGATGACACATAAACATGGATGGAGCTGGAACATATTCTTCTTAGTAAAGTATCTCAAGAATGGAAGACAAAGTATCCAATATACTCAGCCCTACTATGAAACTAATTTATGGCTTTCATATGAAAGCTATAACCCAGTTATAACCTAAGAATATGGGGAAGGGGAAGAGGGAGGAGTGGGAGGGGGGAGGATGGGCGGAGGGAAGGTGATTGGTGGGATTATACCTAGGGTGCATCTTACAAGGGTACATGTGAAACTTAGTAAATGTAGACTATAAACATCTTAACACAATAACTAAGAAAATACCAGGAAGGTTATGTTAACCAGTGTGATGAAAATATGTCAAATGGTATATAAAACCAGTGTATGGTGCCCCATGATCACATTAATGTACACAGCTATGATTTAATAATAAATAAATAAATAAAAATAATGATGGTGAAAAAAAAATGACACATAAGTTGAAATTATCTGATAAAGACTTCAAAACAGCTACCATAAAAATATTTCAATGAGCAATAACAAACACACTAGGAACAAAATGAAAAATACAGAAGGTATTAAGAAAGAAACAGAAAACATCATAAAGACCAAATGGAAATTATAGCTGCTCCTCCCTTTTATCCCCTGTTTTAGAGATGAGGTCTCTCTATGTTGCCCAAACTGGCCTGAACTCCTAGGCTAAAGCAATCCTCCCACCTTATCAACCTGAGTAGCTGGGATTATAGATGCACCCTACATAAAAATTTTATTTTTTAATTTTCTTTTGAGACAGAATCTCACTCTGTCATCCTGGATAGTATGCTGTGATGTCATTTTATCTCACAGCAACCTCAAACTCTTGGGCTCAGGTGATCCCCTTGCCTCAGCCTCTCAAGTAGCTGGGACTACAGGTGCCCATCACCATGCCCAGCTAATTGTTAGTAGAGACGGAGTCTGATTCTTGCTCAGGCTGGTCTTGAATTCCTGAGCTGAAGCAATCCACCCACCTCAGACTCCTAGAGTGCTAGGATTATAGGCGTGAGCCACTGTGCCCAGCCTACATGAAAATTTTAGAACTGAAAAATACAATAACTAAAATAAAAAACTTACTGGATGGGTTAAATCAGTGGTTCTCAACCTGTGGGTCACGACCCCTTTGGGGGTCAAACGACCCTTTTACAGGGGTTGCCTAAATATATCCTGCATATCAGATATTTACATTACGATTCATAATAGGAGCAAAATTATAGTTATGAAGTAGCAATTATGAAAATAATTTTATGGTTGAAGGTCACCACAACATGAGGAACTGTATTAAAGGATCACTGCATTAGGAAAGTTGAGAACCACTGGGTTAAACAGAAGAATGGAGAAGACAAAGAAAAGAATCTATAAACTTGAAAACAGAACAATAGCAATTACTTAGTCTGAACAATGGAGAGAAAATAGAGTGAAAAAAAAAATGAAGAGACTTGGGGTCCTGTGTGACAAGAACAAGGACTTGAACATTTGTGTCATCAGAGTTCCAGAAGGAGAAAGAGGCGGCATTGAAAAAATATTCAAGAAAATGGCTAAAACTTACCCCAAATTTAGTAAAAGAAATAATCATACAGATCCAAGAAGTGGAATGAACCTTCAAAATTATAAACCCAAAGAAATCCACTCCAAGGCTTGGTGCTTGTAGCTCAGTGGCTAGGGTGTTGGCCACATACACCAGGGCTGGCAGGTTCTAACCCAGCCAGGGCCTGCCAGGCAATAACAACAACAACAAAAATAGTTGGGCATTGTGGCATTGTGGTGGGAGCCTGTAGTCCCAGGCACTTGGGAGGCTGAGGCAAGAGAATCTCTGAAGCCCAAGAGTTTGAGGTTGCTGTGAGCTGTGATGCCATGGCACTCTACTGAGGGTGACATAGACTCTGTCTCAAAAGGAATTCACTCCAAGACAAATTATATTCAAATATCTGAAAAATAAAGACAAAAAAATATTAAAAGAAGCTAGAGAAAAATGATGCATTACTCACATGGGAATAATAATTCGAACAACAGTGGATTTCTCATCACAAACTAGAGAGACCAGAAAGAAGTATATTTTTTAAGTGCTGAAAGAAAAGGAATTGCCAATCCAGAATTCTATACCCAGTGAAAATATCCTTCAGGAGTGAAAAGAAATCAAGACATTCTCAAATGAAGGAAAAAAGAGAACTTGTCAGCATATCTACCCTAAATAAATGGAAAAACTTTGTTCTCCACACAGAAAGGAAATGATAAAAGAAGAAATTTAGAGCATCTGGAAGTAAGAAAAACTGAAGAAAGCATAAAAAAAATAGGTAAATATAACAGACTTTCCTTATCCCCTTAAGTTTTCTTAATTATGTTTGATGATTGAAACAAAAACTATAACATTGCCTGATGTGGTTCTCAATGTATGTAGAGGAAATATTTAAGATATAAAGGAAGAAAGGTAGAGACACATAAAGGGAGGTAGGGTTTCTTCATTCACAGGGGTAAAATATTGATATCAATAGTCTGTGATGTTACATATGTATAATCTAATACCTGAAGCAACCACTGAAAAATCTATACACACAAAAGATATCATAGATAAATGAGGATGAAATTCTTAAAAAATGTCCAAATAACACAAATGAAGGCAGTAATAAGAAACAGAGAGAACAAATAGAAAATAAACAATAAAATGGCAGACTTAAGCCCTCACATATCAATAATTACATTAAAAGTAAATGGTCTACACCGGTAAGAAGTCAGAGATTGGCAAAAAGAACCACAACTCAATTGTATTCTGTCAACAAGAAATTCACTTCAAATATGACATAGGGAAATTAAAAGAATATGTTAGAAAAGATGTAGTATGTAAACAGTAATCAAAAGAAAGCATGAGTAGCAGTTTCTTAAAAAAATATGAAACCTATTAAAAAAAAAAAAAAAGAAACCAATTCTTACCATATAATCCAGCAATTGGGCCTTGTTACCAGAGATGTGAGAACTTATAGCCACACAAAAAACTGCATATGAATGTTTATTTTTAATGGCCTACATTGTAAACAATCCAAATGTACTTCAATGGATAAATGGTTAAACAAACAATAGTACATCTATATCATGGAATTCTATTCAACAATAAAAAGGAATGAACTATTGATGCATGGAACAAATTGGATGGGTCTCAAGGGAATTATAGTGAGTAAAAAAAGGTAATCTTTTTTTTTAAATTTTTTTATTATAGATAAAAATATGCACCATAGATGTGGCCCAACCCATTACCCTCCCTCCACCCAAACCTCCCCCCTAAAAAAAAAGTTAATCTTGAAAGGTCATATATTTATGACTCAAATTATATCACTGACTAAATGAAAACATTATGAAGATGAACAGATTAGTGACTTTCAGGAATTAGTGATGGAGTGGGAGAAGAGAAGAAGGCATCTGTGGCTATGAAAGAATAGAACAAGGGAGGTCTTTGTGGTAATGGAACAGTGCTGTATCCTCACTATGTAGTCATTATATCAATTTATAAACATGATAAAATTACAAAGGAGTAAAAAGAGACACACATATACCCTAACACACACATAACAATGAGTACATGTAAACCTGATGAAATATAAATAAGGTCTATTGTATCAATATCAATTTCCAGGTTTTGATATTGTAATATAGTTATGTAAGATGTTACTATCAGGGTGGGGGGAGTCTGAGTGAAGGGTACATAGGACCTCATTGTACTATTTTTTTTTTTTTTTTTGAGACAGAGTCTCACTATGTCACCCTCAGTAGACTGCGGTGGCATCATAGCTCACAGCAATCTCAAACTCTTGGGCTTAAGAGATCCTCTTGCCTAAGCCTCCCGAGTAGCTGTGACTATAGGTGCCCACCACAATGCTTGGCTATTTTTTTGTTGCAGTTGTCATTGTTGTTTAGCAGGCTGGGGCTGGGTTTAAACCTGCCTGTCTTGGTATATGTGGCCAGTGCCCTACCCACTGAGCTATGGGCATCACTTTCTTTGTACTATTTTTGTGACTGTGGATCTATGATCATTTCAAAATAAAAGAAACTAAAAAATCATTGGATATTTTGGGATAAAACATTCGTTGGATGGGATTAATTGCAGATTGGATACTAAAGAAGAAAGAATCAGTAAACTTGAAGATAGATCAACAGAAATCAAGCAAACAGAAGCACAGAGAGAAAAAAATGATTGAAACAATTACTGTAAGCAAGCTTCAGTGACTTGTAGGACAGGCATCAATCAATATAACACATTTGTAATTAAGAGTCTCAGAATGACATGAGAGAGATAGTAGGACAAATAAATGAAGAAATACTGCCTGATAATTTTCCAAATTACAAATTGTGTATCCCTAATCATAAAATTCAATATATGAAAGGTTCCAAAATCTGTTATTTTTTGAGGGATGATATGACACTCAAAGGAAATGCTCATCAGAGCATTTTAGATTTCAGATTGCTGGATTAGGGATGATGAACCAGTAAACATAATGCAAATATTCTAAAATCCAAAACATTTCAGGTCTCAAGCATTTCAGGTAAGGTATACTTAACCTGTATATCAAAAACAGCAATCCATAGATCCAAAAACTCAGGGAGCCCCAAGATAGATAAATACAAACAAAAGTACATTGAAGCATATCATGGTCAAAGTTCTGACAACCAAATATAAATTTATAAAGGTAGCCAGAAGGAAAAAGATAAACTATATACTAGGAAACAATGATAAGAACAAGACTCACTTCTATCAGTAACAATAGAAGCTAAAATAAAATAAAAACTATGAATTTAGAATTTTATGTCCAGCAAAACTATTCTTTAAAAACAAAAGCAGATATACTTTCCCATTCTGAAGGTTGTCTATTTGCTTTAATTGCTGTGTCCTTAGTTGTGCAGAAACTTTTTAGTTTAATTAAGTCCCATTTGTTAATTTTTCTTGTTGTTGCACTTGCCATGGAAGTCTTTTTTTTTTTTTTTTTTTTTTTTTTTTTTTTTTTTTTTTAGACAGTCTCACTACATCACCCTGGGTAGAGTGCTGTGGCGTCACAGCTCAGAGCAACCTCAAACTCTTGGGCTTAAGTGATTCTTTTGCCAAGTAGCTGGGACTACAGGTGCCCGCCACAATGTCCAGCTACTTTTCTGTTGTAGTTGTCATTGTTGCTTGGCCTGGGCCTCGGTGTATGTGTCTGGCACCATAACTATTGTGCTACGGGTGCCCCAGCCATGTCTTTTCTTTTTTCTTTTTTTGAGACAGAGTCTCACTTTGTCACCCTCAGGAGAGTGTCTTGGTGTCACAGCTCACAGCAACCTCAAACTCTTGGGCCCAAGTGATCCCCTTGCCTCAGCCTCTCAAGTAGCTGGGACTATAGGCAGCTACCACAATGCCCAGCTATGTTTTAGAGATGGGGTCTCACTCTTGCTCAGGTTGGTCTTGAACTCCTGAGCTCAGGCAATCCACCTGCCTTGGATTCCTAGAGTGCTGGAATTATAGGTGTGAGCCATTGTGCCCAGCCTAGTATGGAAGTCTTCTTCATAATCTTTCCCTAAGCTGACATTCAAGAGTTTTTCCCATACTTTCATCTAAGATTTTAATCATTTCCTGCCTAAGATTTAAATCTTTTGTCTATCTTGAGAGATTTTTTGTAAGTGGTGAAAAGTGTGGGCCCAGTTTCAGTCTTTTACATGTGATTATACAGTTCTCCCTCATCATTTATTGACTAGGGATTCTTTTCCCCGGGATGCTTTTGTCGGGTATATCAAAGATTAGATGGCAAGTAGAGACTGGTTTCATCTCTTGGTTTTCTATTTGATTCCAAATGTCTATGTTTTTATTTTTTGTGCCCATACCATGCTGTTTTGATCACTGTGGACTTGTAGTATAGCCTAAAGTCTGGTAGGGTGATGCCCTGGTTTTGTTTTCATTACTAAGAATTGCCTTGGCTATATGGGCTTTTTTTTTTTCCCCTGGTACCATATGAAATGAAGAACTATTTTTTCCAAATCTTCTAAGTATGATGTTGGTATTTTAATGAGGATTGTATTGAATCTCTGGATTGCTTTGGGAAGTATAGACATTTTAATAATGTTGATTCTTCCTACCCAGGAGTATGGTATGCTCTTCCATTTGTTAATGTCTTCTGCTATTTCTTTTCTTAGGATTTCATAATTCTCTTTGTAGTGGTCCTTCACCTCTTTTGTTAGGTATTTTCCTAGGTATTTCTTTTCTTTTCTTTCTTTCTTTCTTTCTTTTTTTTTTTTTTTTGAAGCTACTGTAAAGGGAATTGTGTCTCTGATGAGTTTCTCAACTTGGCTGTTATTGGCATATATAAAGGCTACTGATTTGTGGACATTGATTTTATACTCTGAGATGTTACTATATTTCTTGATCACTTCTAAGAGTCTTATGGTTGAGTCTCTGGGGGTTCTTTAAGTATAAGATCATATGATCAGCAAACAGCAAGTGTTTGACTTCCTTTGGACATCCCATTTGGATGTCCTTATATACTTCTCTTGCCTGATCTGACAAAGGCTTGATAACTAGGATCTATAGAGAACTCCAATTAATCAACAAAAAATGAGCGTACGATCCCTTCTATCACTGAGCAAGAGACATGAACAGAACCTTCCCTGAGGAAGATAGATGAATGGCTAACAAACATATGAAAAATGTTCATTATCCCTAATTATCAGAGAAATATAAATCAAAACCTCCCTGAGATATCACCTAACCCCAGTAAGATTAGCCCACATTACAAAATCCCAAAGTTGCAGATGCTGGTGCAGATGTGGAGAGAGGGTAACACTTTTATACTGTTGGTGGGACTGAAAACTAATACAGCCTCTTTGGAAAGAAGTATGGAGAACCCTCAAAGAATTTAAATTAGACCTGCCATTTGACCCTGCAATTCTACTACTAGGGATCTACCCAGAAGAAAAAAAATCATTTTATCATAAGTGCATTAGCACTAGATTGTTTATCACAGCTCAATTTACAATTGCCAAGACATGGAAACAACCTAAATGCCCATCAATTTAAGAATGGATTAACACACTGTAGCATATGGATACCATGAAATACTATTCAGCCATAAAAAGATGGTGACTTTGCATCTTTGTATTAACCTAGATGGAGTTGAAACACATTCTTCTCAGTAACATATCACAAGAAGGGAAAAGCAAATATCCAGTATACTCAATACTAATATGAAGACAGTAGATGATCTAATTTACGTCCACATAGGAGAAAAACTCATTTCTATTCAAGTAGGGGGGAGAGGGAAAGAGGGGGGGGAGAGAAGAGGGAGATTAGGTTGCTCCCACTGAATGGGCATAATGTAGAAGTGTATGGTGCACCTTTTGGGTGCAGGACATAGCTATAAGAGGAACTCTACCTAACAAATTCAAATATTGTGACTTGGTTGTTTGTTCCCTCACATTAGCCTGAAATGAAAAATAAATAAATAAATAAATAAACAAAAACGCCCCCCCCCAAAAAAAACAAACAAACAAAACAAAAACAAAAGCAGAAAGGAAGGCTGGGCGCAGTGGCTCAAGCTTGTAATCCTAGCACTCTGGGAGGCCAAGATGGATGAATTTCTTGAGCTCAAGAGTTTGAGACCAGCCTGAGCAAGAGGGAGACCTGTCTTTACTAAAAATAGAAAAAATTAGCTGGGCATTGTGGTGGGTACCTATAATCCCAGCTACTTGGGAGGCTGAGGCAAGAAGATCACTTGAGCCCAAGATGTTTGAGGTTGCTGTGAGCTATGACTCTAAGGCATTCTACTGAGGCCCACAAAGTGAAATTCCATCTCAACAAATAAACAAAAGCAGAAAATAAAGGCAGATAAGTAAAGGACTTCAGCTTATGGCCATGAAGGAAGATTTTTCCCTCTACAAACAATAATTGGAAAATTGACAAAATATAGGAAACATCTATTTGCAGAAATTGAACAATAAGCAATATAAGATCTTTTGAGAGAAAAGGAATACAAATGAGGTGAGCCCTACTACTCCCTAGGGTTTCTACTTGGAGGTAATCCCTAGACTGTGGTGCAGGAAGAGAGAACTCAAACAGAGCCTGGCAATCTCACTAAGCAGGGGAGATAGAGATTGGAGTCCAGAAAGACTAAGTGGTTTGATATTATGGAGATGGAGCTAAGCTAAAAAAAAAAAGTACTAGAAATAAGCACAGGCATCTACTTGAATCTTTTTATTTATTTATTTTATTAAATCATAGCTGTGTACATTGATATAATCATGGGGCATCATACACTAGCTTCATAGACCGTTTGACACATTTTCATCACATTGGTTAACATATGGAACATATTCTTCTTAGTAAAGTATTGAAGAATGGAAGAAAAAGTATCCAATGTACTCAGCCCTACTATGAAACTAATTTAGGGCTTTCACATGAAAGCTATAACCCAGTTACAACCTAAGAATAGGGGGAAG